>PVIC010008394.1:0-47974 GCA_004025085.1 Thryonomys swinderianus | reverse complement strand
ACAATTTCCGGATCTTCTCTTTGGTATGAACACCTGTAGATGCAAATGAGTTCTAGAAAGTAGGACAGCTTTTATAGAGTGGAATATTTCTATGGGAAACTTGGTGTGGGAATATGATGAGGGGAAGGAATAAATATGATACAGAAAGAAAATAAAAGAGCATGTATAAGGGGGGAGGAGGGGGGAGTGGGTAGGGATACGGGTATAAATGAGAATTAACTTGTGGCATATACTGGTACAAATTTCCCAATGTTATATGTGATTTTGAGATGTATATAAATTGTACCAATAAAGAATAAAAAAAAAGATGTGTTTTTTTATAAAATGGAGTATTACTCTGCCATAAAGAATGACAAGATCGATCCATTTAGGCCCAAATGGAGACACCTGGAGGATATACTAATACGTGAAGTCAATAGATCACAGATAGACAATTTCCGGATCTTCTCTTTGGCATAAACACCTGTAGATGCAAATGAGCTCTAGAAAGTAGGACAGCTTTTATAGAGTGGAATATTTCTATAGGAAACTTGGTGTGGGAATGTGATGAAGGGAAGGAATAAATATGATACAGAAAGAAAATAAAAGGGCATGTATAAATGGGGTGAGGAGGTGGGGGTGGGTAGTGATATGGGTAAAAATGAGAATTAACTTGTGTCATATACTGGTACAAATTTCCCAATGTTATAGGTGATTTTGAAATGTATATAAATTGTACCATAAAGAATTCAATTAAAAAAAAGGTCACTTTCACTTGTAGAAGGGAATATTTCAAAAAGCAGAGTTAACAATTATAAATATATGTGGACCAAATACTGGTGTACCTATTTATATGAAACAGATGTTAATGGAGATGAAAAGTCTACTAAGCATGTACACAGTTGTGACAGGAGACCTTAATACCACACTGTCTCATACAGACATATCAACTACACAAAAAATAATCAACAAACATCAGTAGTGAACCAAATTTGTGAGCATATGGACTCAGTAGATATCTATAGTGTCCCCTCCCAAAACTTAAAAATACACATTCTTCTCAGTTGTGCATGGAATGTTCTCCAAAATAGATCACTTACTGGCCCATAGAACATTCTTAAATAAGTGCAAAGGAACTGAAATTATCTCATGCATATTATCAGACCATAGTACAATAAAATTGGAAATCAGTGGCAAAAGAAACCACAAAAACCTAAGAATCTCAAGGAAATTTAACACCATTCTGAATAATCAAAATATCAAAGATGAAATTAAAGGAAAAATTAAACAGTATCTCCAATTACATGTTAATACTGATATAACATACCACAATCTAAGGGACATGAGGAAAAGTAGTCCTAAAATGGAAATTAATAACATGAGCTCTCACATCAAAACAACAGAATAAACTCAAATAAATAATCTAATATTGAGCCTCAAGCTTCTAGAATAAGAAAAACCAATCATGCCCAAAGCTTGTGCTAGTGTGGAAATTATAAGGATCTGACCAGAAATCAAGTAATAAAGACTAAGAAAACCATACAAAGAATCAGTGAATCAAAGAGTTAGTTCTTTGAAAGATTAAATAAAATTGAGCAACTCTTAGCTACCTTTATTAAAATAAGGGAAAAGGTAGCAGGAGATTTAGCTCAGTGGTGCCACCACCTGCCTTGCAACCACAAGGTAATGAGTTCAGTCCCTTTTGGAAGGAAGGAAGGAAGGAAGGAAGGAAGGAAGGAAGGAAGGAAGGAAGGAAGGAAGGAAGGAAGGAAGGAAGGAAGGAAGGAAGGAAGGAAGGAAGGAAGGAAGGAAGGGAGAAAGAGGGAAAGAAAAGAGAGAAAGAAAGAGAGAGAAAAAAGAATAGAAAGGGTGAAAATACAAAAGATCCCATGGAAATGCAAAAAAATCACTGATGCCTACTTTAAGAAATTATAATGTATAGGCCAGAGATTTAGGTCAGTGGTTCCAGCATCTGTCTAGCAAAACAAGGTCCTCAGTTTGATTCCCGGTAATTATATATCACAACACTGGGCTGTGATGACTCATGCCCACCCTGAGCATGGTGGCTCACATCTGTAATCTCAGTATTCAGGAGGCAGAGGCAGGAGGATTGCTGTGAGTTTGTGACTTTTCTGGGCTATATAGTGAGCTCAGAGGCAACCTGAACTACAAAGCAAGACTCTGAATAAAAAAAAAAATCCTAAATATACTGACAAACAGAATACAGCACATCATCAAGAGAATTATACATAATAGTCTACAGAGATTTATCCCAGGGATACCAGATGGTTCAACATGCAAATCAACAAAAGTAATATACCATGTCAACAGACTTAAGGACAAAATTCACATGATCATCTCAATAAATGCAGATAATAGCATTTGACAAAGTCCAATACCCAGTAAGGGCAAAAAGCCATCTATGACAAACCAGCAGTCAACATCACATAAAATGGACAAAAACTTCCCAAGTTTTCAGTCTAAAATCAGGAACAAGACCAGGAGAGCCATTGTTCCCACTCTTATTCAAAATAATTGTGGAAACATTTACCCAAGCAATTAGATAAGAGAGAAATAAAAGGAATAAGGACAGGAAAAGAAGTTACAGTATCGTTATTTGTGGATGATAAGATGCTCTACAAAAAAGACCTCAAAAACTCCATCAAAATAAGTAGATTCAATAGCCAAATTCAGTAGCATACCTGGACATAAAATCAACACTCAAAAATCAGTAACCTTCCTAGACACAGATAACAAACTCACTGAGAGAAAAATAGAGAAACATTACCTTTTATAATAGCATCACAAAAATGAAATACCTAGAAATCACTCTAACAAGGAAGCAAAAGACTGCTATATTGAAAACTATAGTGCTCTTAAAAAGGAGATCAAAGAAGATATCAGAAAATGGAAAGATATCTCTTGTTCTCGGGTAAGAAGAACCAATATAGTGAAAATGTCCATACCTCAAAAATTATTATACAAATTTAATGCAATCTTGATCAAAATTGCAAAAGCATAACTCACAGAATTAGGGAAAACAGTCCTAAAATTCACTTGGAAACACAAGAGACCTATAAAAGGAGAGAAAAATCTGAACAACAAAGACAAGGTAGGGGGCATCACAATTACCTGACTTGAAATAATACCATAAAGCTATTGTGATAAAAAACAGCTTAGTATTCGCAAAAAAAATCAGGCCTGAGGATCAATAGAACAGACTAGAGTATACAAAATCATCCCCAAATACATTTGAGCTACCTTATCTTTGACAAAGTGGGCAAACACATTCACTGGTAGATTTTTAATAAGTGGTGCTGGGAAAACAGGCTTTCCACATGTAGCAGACTAACACTTGATTTGTTTCTCCTGTGTTTAATTTAGCACTAAACTAAAATCTAAATGGATAAAAGATCTAAATATTAAAACAAACATCAAATCTGCTGAAAGAGAGAATAGGAAGAATTCTTGAAGACACAGGAGCAGGCAAAATCTTCACTAATAAAACCCAGACTACACAAGAAATAATATTGGGATCCCATTCTATTAAAAAACTTTTTGCAGTACAAAAGCAATCAACCATGGAGTGAAGAGACAACCCACAGAATGAAGAGAAAAAAACTTAGCAAGTTGTCCCTCAATCAAAGCACTAATATCTAGAACATACAAAGAATTGAAAAAAATCAGACCTCCCCCATTTTTTCTTTTTTTTTTTTTTTTTTTTGAGACAGGGTCTCACTTTGTAGCTCAGGCTGGCCCTGAGCTCACTGTGTAGCCAGGTAAGCCTCGAACTCAGCAATCTTCCTGCCTCTGCCTCCTGAATGCTGGGATTACAGGCATGAGCCACCATGCCCAGCATTGTGGTATGTGGTACTGATTGCTGGTGGGAATAAATCACCACACCTGGTACCATGGTATGTGGTTATTGGGGATTGAACCAGGGATCTTGTGCTTACTAGGTAGGTGCTGGAACTACTGAGCTAAATCTCTGGCCCAGACCTCCCCAAATTTAAAGACCCAATACAGAAATGTTCACCTGAAATTAAGAGACACTTCTCAAATAGAGAAGTACAAACAGCAAAATAGAAATCTTTTCCACTGTTGTACAGAGTGTAGACTGGTGCATGTAACTACTGCACAGATCATGGTGAAGCTTTCTTGAAAAACTAGGGTTAAAGAACTAATTTGACCCAGCTATTGCTCTTCTCAGTAAAAAGCATCATATAACAATGATATATGTACACCATGTTTACAGTGACATACTTTGTAATAGCTAAAATTTGGAAATAACCCAAATGCTCATCAACCAATAAATGAATAAAAAATATGTCATTTTTCTCTACAATGAAGTATTACACAACCATAAAGGATAAGCTTAAAACATTTCTAGCTAAGTGGACACACCTTAAGGCTTTACTCTTAAGTGAAACAAACTGGACCCAAGTATAAATACCTCATTGTCTCTCTAATGTAAAAGAGTCAAAGTATGAATATGAACCAAAATGTATAATAGATGATGTGAAATAAAAACAAATAATAGGGCCAGAGATTTAGCTCAGTGGTTCCAGTGCCTGCCTCCAAGCTCAAGGTCCTGAGATCCATCCTCGTAACCACATACAGTGCTGGGCGTGGTGACTCATGCCCACCAGCAATCAATACCACATACCACAGTGCCGGGCCTGGTGGCTTACACCTGTAATCCCAGCACTTGGGAAGCAGAGACAGGAGGATTGCTGAGTTCAAGGCTTGCCTGGGCTCCATAGTGAGCTCAGGGCTAGCCTGAACTACAAAGCGAGACCCTGTCTCAAAAAAAAGAAAAAAAAAACTATAAAAGGAAGAGGGAACTAGAGAGGAAAAGAGAAAGAAGGCCAAAGAAAAAAATGAGAAAAGAAGGTAAAAAAAGGAAATGAGGCTTTCATAGATAAGCAGAAGAAGGGCAGGGGAATAAGGAAAAAAGAGGAAGATATAACATATGCAGGTACAAATTCCCCATAATGAAAATGATCATTGGGTATACGAAATTGTACCAATAAAAAAAAAACTCTAAGCAACAGCAAACCTTGAAGAGGGAAATAAGTTTCCAGAGTGACTCTATTCTTTTCTACTATATTATATTTATGTTTTCAACACCAGCAACAGCAATGAGATATTCAAAGGAACCAAGAAGTACCCTCCCCCAAACTCACACAGGAGAAATAAAAGTTGTCCCTGGGAAAGCTTAGAGATCAGACTTACAGACCTTAAACCAGCTAATATAATTGTATTTAAAGAGCTAAAAGAAGTCACATACACAGAAAAATAGTGCATACTAATCATATCTCTTTAAAGACAGAATATCAATAAACAGAAAGTAAAACTAAAAATCATTCTGGATCTTCTCTTTGACATTACCACCTGTAGATGCAAATGAGCTCTAGAAAGTATGACAGTTTTTATAGAGTGGGAAATTTCCATAGGAAATTTGGTGTGGGAATGTAATGAGGGGAAGGAATAAATATGATACAGAAAGAAAATAAAAGAGCATGTATAAAGGGGGTGGGGAGGTGTGGGTGGGTAGGGATATGGGTAAAAATGAGAATTAACTTGTGTCATATACTGGTACAAATTCCCCAATGTTATACATGATCGTGAGATGTATATAAATTGTACCAATAAAGAATTCAATTTTTAAAAAATCAATAATACAGGACTGGAAATTTAGCTTAGTGGTTCCAGGGCCTACCTAGCAAGCACAAGGTCCCTGGCTCGATCCCTGGTAACCAAATACAACAGTACTAGGTTTGGTGACTCACGCCCACCAACAATCAGTACCACATACCACAATGCCGGGTATGGTGGCTCATACCTATAGGCCAAGGCAGAAGGACTTTTGAGTTCAAGGCTTGTCTGGGGTACATAGTGAGCTCAGGGGCAGCTTGAACTACAAAGTGAGACCCTGTGTCAAAAAAAAAAAAAAATCAACACTAGAATTAAAAAATACCATAACTATCAGAACAATACATCAGAGAAGCTAATGAAAGAACTTGAACACAGACCATTTCACATCATGCAGGCTGAGAAACAGAAACGAGAATAGGAAAAATTAATAGTTTAAAAGATGAATAGAAACTATTAACTTTACCAACATATAAGAGTCTTTGAAGTAAAGAAAATGATGTGGGAAGGGCCAGAGATTTAGCTCAGTGGTTCCCGTGCCTGCCTCACAAGTGCAAGGTCCTGAGTTTGATCGCCGATAACCAAATACAATGCTGGGCATGGTGACTCACGCCCACCAGCAATCAATACCACATACCTCAGTGCCGGGTGTGGTGGCTCACGCCTGTAATCCAAGCACTCAGGAGGCAGAAACAGGAGGATTCCTGAGTTGCAGGCTTGCCTGGGCTATATAGTGAGCTCAGGGCCAGCCTGAACTACAAAGCGAGACCCTGTCTCAAAAAAAAAAAAAATAAAAAATAAAACAAGGATGTGGGAAGAATATGTGAAAAATAATACCTCAGAACTCCCAAAATTTTATTTAAATAAACCATAGTATATGCTGTATATGCAAGAATTTGAACAAACCTTCAGTGGGAAAATCTCAAACCAATCTACATCCAGACATAGCACATTGACACTGTAGAAAGACAAAGAAAATCTGTAAAGTGGCAACAGAATGATTCAACACATACCAGGGACCATTAATAAGATGAACAGCTGTCTTATCATTGGAAACTACTGAGACAAGAAACATTTTCAAATGGTAAAGGAAAAAGACCACAATTCAAAAATCCTATATGCAGCAAACTGCTATTAAAAATGAAAAAAATGCCGGGTATGGTGGCTCACGCCTATAATCCCAGCACTCGGGAGGCAGAGACAGGAGGATTGCTGAGTTCGAGGCTTGCCTGGGCTACATAGTGAGCTCAGAGCCAGCCTGAACTACAAAGGGAGACCCTGTCTCAAAAAAAAAAAAAAAAAATTGTTAAATTCCCAAATAAACACATGCCAAGAGGAGGCACTGCTAGCAGATCTAGTCTACCAAAAGTACTCAAAGGGTCCTTCACACTGAAATGGAAGAAGTCACATGAAGACTTTAGAGTTTTAATGACATAAACAGAACAGACTATTCACATTTCCCAGTTCTTTTGTTTTCTCTAGGATGGGAAAGAAATTGCATGAAACAATATTATAAACCTATACTTTTTAAAATAACAGTTAAAAAGGAATGGACAAATCACTATAATGGAGCAAGGACTTTAACATTATTGAAGTAAACTACTAAAAAATTAAACTAGATTATTTTTAGAGTAAAGATGTTAATTGCAATTCCAAATACCACTAAGCGCATGGTACTTATAGAATTTACAATGGCAGTAATATACATGTAATACATAATAATAATACTCATAATCATAGGGCATGGGCTCCAGTATCAACTGCTGTACACATCCTGTTCTATAAGTCAGCTCTGGATTACTGAAAAATATCTGAAGAAAATGTCATGGAAATTATGGTTATACTCTATTGTTTTGAGAATGGTAACAAGAAAAAAGTCTGGATATGTCCAGTATAATTGCAGTATTTTTTCAAATACCTTCAGTCTACAATTGGTTATATCTGCAGATGTATAACTTGTACATACCATTCACTCTATATCATATTGTGCAATTATAGTTTATATAAGTAATATATAGTATTAATTATATTTTATGTGTTTTGAAAGGCTTCATTTAGTCATTTTCTCATCACAGGGATAAAATACCTAAACCAGCAAGTTGAAGAAGAGGTTTAATTTAGTACAGTTTTCAGAAGATTCTATCCATGGTTGGCTGAACCCAAGATAGGAAGGTTGTGGAGGAAGGGTCTTGTGGAGGAAAGCTGTTCACCTCACACAAGGCAGAAAGCAAAGAGTAAAGGAGGTTCTAGAGAGGAGGATACAACTTTCAGGTCACACCTTCTGCCAACCAGGCCACTCTCTTAAGCACAGCTCTGAACTCAGCAGTGAATTCATCCATTGATAAGCACAGCAGTCCCATAATCCCATCACTTGAATCAAACCTCTGAAAACAGGACACTTTTGGAAGGCATTCCTGGTATAAACCTTCAGGACTGAAGGACATGGCATATAAAAAGACAGAAAAGTAACAGATATAAATCTTACCTCATAAAAAAACTACTTTAGGGCCAGAGATTTGGCTCAATGGCTCCAGTGCTCACCTAGCAAGTGCAAGGTCCCTGGTTTGATCCTGGTAACCACATGCAACAACATTGGCTGTGTTGGCTCATGTCCACCAGCAATCAGTGCCACATACCACAATGCCAGGTGTGGTGGCTCACACCTGTAATCCTAGAACTCAGAAGGCAGAGGCAGGAGGTTTGCTGTGAGTTTAAGACTGGGCTACACAGTGAGCTCAAGGCCACCCTGAACTATGAGACCCTGTCTCAAAAAAACTGAAATTACATAAAATGCAAATAAGCTAAACATTCCAATCAAAAGGCAAAGACCTTCAGAATTTTCTTTTTTCTTTTGGAAACAGGGACTCTGTAGTTTCCTCTACCTGCTAGGATTACAGAGGTGAACCACTATGCCAGGCATTGTGGTATATGGTACTGATGGCTCGTGGGCATGAGTCACCACGCCCAGCATTGTTATATTTGGTTACCAAGGATCAAACTGAAGATCTTACTCTTGCTAGGCAGGCACCAGAACCACTGAGCTAAATCTCCAGCCCCAGAAGAAAATTTGAATGAGGGTGGGAGATTTAGCTCAGTGTTTCCACCAACTGCCTAGCAAGGGCAAGGTCCCTGGTTCAATCCAATCTGGTAACTACATACAATGATATGATATTGGGCATGGTGACTCATGCCCACCAGCAATCAGTACCACACCCTGCAATGCTGGGCGTGGTGGCTCACGCCTGTAATCCCAGCACTCAGGAGGCAGAGGCAAGAGGATTGCTGAGTTCCAGGATTTCCTGGGTTTTATAGTGAGTTCAGGGTCAGCCTGAACTACAGAGTGAGACCCTGTCTCAAAAAAAAACAACTTAGAAGGAAAGAACAACTGAGTACAAAGCAATAAGACAAAGGAACAAAAGACAGACAAATAACAAAAACTGGAATGGAAATAAGTAAAATAGAAGAAGTAAATAAAAAAGATACTCTTTTACTAGTTCAACAGCCAGTACCTGGACTAGAAAAAACAAAGAAAAAAAGTCAATTTGAACTACTATAATCACAGATGAGAATATGGAAAATTAGTTCCTAAACTACATATCACAATGCCAAGTGTGGTAGCTCCATGCCTGTAATCCCAGCACTAAGAAGGCAGAGGCAGGAGGATTGTTGTGAGTTCACAGCTAGCCTGAGCTACATAGTAAGCTCAGGGACAGCCTGAACTACAAAGTAAGACCCTGTCTCAAAAAAAAAAAAAAAAAAAAAAAAAAAAGTTTGAGGTTGTGCAGTGGAATTCAATGCAGTCTTACTAAATTTTTCAGCCAGTTGCAAGCACTTTTGGATTTGGAATTCTACACCTCACTCACAAGGCACACACAGTTTACCATGCCCAGCACAGAGCAGGGAAGGGAAGTCAAAGGTAGCCACTGCCTAGAAAGAAGTTCCATGCTCATTTTTTTTTTTTAAGAACAGGGCCGGAGGGTTAGCTCAGTGGTTCCGGCACCTGCCTCGCAAGCGTAAGGACCTGAGTTCAATGACCGGCTTTAATCACGGGGTAACAGGACACCACAGGGGTGGCGCGGCACAGCAGCCGGGGACCACTGCGAGAGCACTGGGAGGACAGGAGGAGGAAGTGGGCCACACGGCCACCTTCCCCTGGCCGGCACCAAGGTGGTCGGCCGCACTCAGCAGCCGCACAGGCCTCGGTACCCACCTGGGCAGCCTCACAGGCACCGCACACACCCAGCACTCTGGCCCCCTCTGTGCTGCTCCAGAGAGGCAGGTCCCTGAGCACCGACAGGCCCCGCTGCCAAGCAGAGCTGGGCAGACCTCTGGCATCCCTGGCCCGGTCCCCAGAGCGCCCATCGCTGTCCTCCGACCGCACCCAGGGAGGCAGAGGTCCATGCTCATTTCTGAGTCTCATGGTGTTGAAGAAGGTTTGATTTTTCTCTCCAGGAATTTGGAGGAGCATGTAGAAGTCCCTCTATCTGAGAAGAATGACATTGGTGAAAGACATTCAGTCTGACAATTTTATATTCAGGAGATGAGGTCTGGAGGTGGGGTAAGAAAGATACAGGGACAGTTCTTCCTCCACCTCCAGGCAAGTCTACATTCTGGGTGTGTTCCTACACCATAGACCTCCCTCTGCTGAGGCCTTCAAAACCTTAAGCTTCTTGAAAGAAAAGTAAATAAGAAAAAAAGAACGTTGCTTGGCTTCTAAATTAGAATAGTTTCCTTAAAGAACAGTTGAGCACTTGTGGTGGATGGTGTCATCTGCCAGATCTTTGGCATCTGGGATCACAATGTATTGTTTGGCTCCACAAAACCTGGATGGGAGCACCCCTTCCACCCACACCCAGCCAACAACAGCTCCTATCATCACCAAGCACTGACCTTGTATTCATGTTTACACCCTTCTCCAAGAGTCTGCCCAAAATGCCATGGAAAGGCTGGTTTAAGGGTTTGTGGATCTGTGAAGACAGAGGAAGTAACCTACTTGCACTAGCAAACCAGCAATTTGGCAGTTCTCCAATTCTGAGAAATCTAAGCATGTATTTCCAAACAAGGAAAAGCATTTTTTTAAAAATTCACAGGTTTGAATTTGCCCTCGCATTCCAACAATCCCTCATTTACAAGGGAGCTGTGTTGGCCAGACCATGACTGTAGTGTACCCAACCAGGATGACAATATCAAGGTGTCTCCCATGTTAAAATCAACACAGATGGCTCAATTGTGTTTTCCAAAATAAGCAAATGAACTCCATTTATCTTGGGGAGAATGGCATTAAGGAGTCCCACAAATGTCAATAAACTGTTAGGAGATAATGTATACACAAAAAATTAAAGCAGGAAGATTTAGTTGGCTCATAGTTTATAGGAATTTCAGTTCATACCTGATTAGCTCCAAGACAGGGTAGCAGAAGGGTATCACAGAGGAAAAAATAGTTTATTGCAACCAGGCAGGCAAAGATGCATCAGGTCTTTTTCTCTCCCTTAAATTTCATGCAGGCGACCTGCCCTAGTGCTGGAGTAGCACTCACATCCTTAATCTTAGTGAAAACTATGCCAAACCCAGCAGTGTACTTACTAATTTGGCACTCACACACCCTTGATCCTAGCACCATATGCATAATAGACCCAGCTACCTCTGAAAAGCAACCCTTCTTACTGCACAAGCCTTTGGGTCTAGACACAAGCCATACTATTCTGCTCCTTGCCCTCAAAAGACTCATGTACAAGCCTTTATGCAAAATTTATTGCCAAGAGTTGCCAAGGTCATAACATTTTTAGCACTGCTGAAAAGTCCAAGTCCAAAGCCCAAAGTTTCCAAGATTTAAGGCATACTATCAGCTGTGACACTCCTGTACAAATGAAAAGAAAATTAATTCCAATATTCAGTAGCACAAGATAAACATTGCCATTTTAAAAGGTACAAATTGGGGGATATAAAGGAATGGGACCAAAGCAAGTCCAAAATCCATCAGGGCAAACCTTAAGTCCTACAGTCCATGTTCAGTATCTAAGGCGAGATATGAATCTGAAGGGGCTTGGGTTATTCTATCCCAAAGGTATTACCAGTGGTTGTAGCTCCTATGGCTTATCTCTTGGGGCAGCTCTTCTCTCTCCTTGCAGCTTTCCTCCAATGATCCATGTTCCTGGGGTCTCCACCAAGCCTTTGGTTTCACACTTACAGCTGCACATACTATCTTCTCAGGGGCACACTGCCTGGCCTGCTAGACCTTCTTCTGAAATCTAGGTGGAAACCTTCCTGATCCCACAATTCATATATTCTTTTTTTTTTTTCCTGAAACATGGTGCTCTAGGGTCTCTCTGTCTCAAAGGAAATTATTTCACATTTGCAACTCTAAGGCTATTAAGGCTGGAAACCTGCCGATTCTTGTGTTGTCCTCAGGCTATCATTTCTATCATCTTCTACTGAGATACTTGGCTTTTTCTTGCTAGTCTTTTCAGCAAGCAATTTCCCTTCTGTTCCATCTCTCCAGGCTGCAACTTCACAGGAGCTTCTTTCTGGAGACACTTTCAATGTTCATTCTACTGAGCTCTTTCTTTGTTCTTGACTTTCAAAATAAATCTGGCTAAAAGCCCCCAACAGTAGTCATGCCACTGCCTTAACATTAGACTGTCTTCAAACTCCTTCTGTAAAGTTAATTAGTCCTCCACCCTTAACCTCACACTCAGGCAGTCTCTGGACATTAGCAAAATCCAGACAAATATTCTGCTTAGCCATAACACACATCATCTGGAGTCCAACAGCCAAGGCAGTCCTTCCCAGCAGAAATCTTCTGAGCCTGTTCTTTACTGGCAGCATTTCTAACAGCATTGTGGTCCTCTGAGCTCTGATCAGAATTTCCAAACATAAGGCTATCCAGGGCTGCTTTCCCAGCTGTCTTCTCCAAACCTTTCCAAACAAAAAGCCAGTCCGAAGAATCCTGAACTACCATAGTCAAGTATAACAATGACCCCATTCTCAATACCAAATTTTTTTGTGTGCTTTTTCTCATTGTTGAGACAAAATATCCAACACTCGAAGTCAAATGAGAGTTGCATTTGACTCACAGTATGTAGAGGTTTTAGACTATAGTCACCTGGTACCAAGGCAGGTTATGGCAGAGGGCTGTCACAAAGGAAAAATAGTCCATTGAAAACAGGCAGGTGGGAGTACATAAGCTGAAAGGGCAGTTCAAGCCTGGCTGGGTCAAGTGTGCACATGTACATCTCAGAACATGCTATGAGAGCCCATCAGGAAGATGGAGTTTGAGCACACTTTCTCCTATGCATAGAAACTTACCTATAACTGGCGGGATGACTCCTGTTCCCCCTTGGTCTTGACTCTTTCACTCCTCTAAGAGCTAACCATATTAGGTAAAATATACTATCCATCCAATCAGAGCTAACCATATTAGGTCAGCCAGTCAGACGTAACCACATGGTCTATGTACACTTATAGCCACACCCTCTCTCTATTCTCTATATAAGTGTGTGTAACCCTCAAAAAAATCAGAAGTGCTTCCCCAAATCTCCCAGATAATTCCATGCCTCACCTTCTCAGTGCAGGCTTCTGAATCCCACTCTGTGGTGATCACCACAGAAAACAATACTTGTATACAATATACAGTTGGATTTTGTTTCTTGTTCAGTTCTACCCAGTGGGTCCCAGATGAGACCTTCATACAGGGTCTTTCATTCTGACACATAATTAACATTTATCTTACTTTCATCTTAATTCTGGCACAGTGTATGGATCAACCAGAGAGAGCACTGATGCATGATCTGTCAGCACAAGCAGAAGAGACTCCTTATCCTCAGGAATGTATCACATCATGACATCCAACATGGCAGCCATTTGCCACATGTATGAATGAGCATTTAGAATGTGGTTCATTTGAAATATAAAATATAGGGGGAAATACACACAAGAACTAGAGGACTTAGGATGAAAATATAAAGTCTATGATAAAGCCTATCTATATTTTTACTATGCCTACTTATGGAAATATTTTGGATATATTGGGTTGAATATACTGTGCTATTAATATCAATTCATTCTTGTATTTACTTTTATTAATGTACCCAGTGGAAAATCAAACTTTGCATTTATAACTTACAATACATATCCCCTGGACAGACTGGATAAATTGTTCTTGGAATGGTATTAGACCTTCCTATCATAAATAGACACTAGATGAAGTGTCATGTCTCCTGAGTGAAGAAAAAGAATGACTCTGACTGCATAACACTTGTCTTGTCTCCCTGTGTGTGAAAAGAGAAGCCCTGGAAAAAAGGAGGCTTCTTAGTTCACTTAGTCCTCACAGGGAGGGCAACAATCTGAGACAGCAAGAAACCATGTTGTGAGTTCATTCTGGGAAAACCAAAGCAGGAGTTATCAGGCTGACCTCAGCAAATACCAGTGGCTTTCCAGTAAGTAAGACAAATGGACTGAAAAAGGTATTTTACAACTCCTTGGTCCCCAAAAAGTCTAATTGTATGCACACCTGAGCAGAACACCTTGGGCATCTAATTCATAAATAGTTCACCCCAGATTCCTTAGCCCCTTCAATACCTATATCAGCCCAAGTCCTTTCCCAGTTCATTGCTAGTATTTCTCAATTAGTGCTAGCCCATCCTCTCAGGGAACTCTCTCCCAGCCAACTGCCACTAACCTCCCAGTGTCAGCTCATCTACACACTCTGATAAACTCAAATTTTCCTAGTTAGCTGCTAGACTTTCCTGATCTTAAGTCTCTGTTACTGGAATAAACTTTCATTTTTCTCACAACAAGCAACTTGATTTTTGACAAATGGATTCTTTACAACAGAAGTTTTACTTAGGGTTGATATACAAATGACTTTTAAAGGAGTGAATTCATGCAGCTCAATATGAGAAGGATCAGTTAAATACTAGAAGCCATGCAGAAAGAGAAGGCACTGGCTAGGTGCTGGTTGCTGGATAGAACATTTATCACCCATCAACACCTTCATAGGCCTCTGGAACTATCACATAAAATGATAGAGGTCAGAGTGGTTACATTTTCATGAGAGCTCTGAAGCTCCAGATTTTTGCTAAAATCTATTCCATTTCTATAGGAAAAACCAAGGCCTCCTTATCTATTTTTCTTTTGCCTAAGGCTCTTCATACAGGAGATAGCACTGGGGTGCTATTTGTTAGAGTCGCCATACTAAAGATGGAGAAATGAAACAGACACCTTTTGCCAAGTGGCAATATTGAGCAAAGTGAGTTCCAGAGTCAAGTAGCACTGCTAAATCACCACCTGAATCATAGGACTTGTAGATGTCAGTTGTAGAATTTGTGATTAGCCCTTGATTCTGTTAGATGCCAGTCATTTCTAGAAGCCACTGATCTTACACCCACACTCCCCAGTGTGGATGCTCCCATGATTTCCTTCTCTAGGATACATGAAGCACCAGCCTCTCAGACTGCAGTCTTCATCTAGTTCTCAGCACCATACTGTCTTCCCATCTTCTTTGCCTTGGGGAGAAAGAAAAGGGATTCCCCACCCCATTAATGCTGTTCTGTAAACAGAGGCTCTGTGTCCATAAGCTTTCTGTGGCTAGGACAAAACACCCGACACCTAAAATCTCAAGGAGGAGAGGCTTATTCTCACTCCCATTTCAAGGGTTCAGTCCATGGCTGCTGGCTCAAAGGTGGAAATGGCATTGCAGAAGGGCCTGGTGAAGGACAGCTGCTTAGCTATGGCATCCAGGAAGCAGAAAGTGGGAAACAGGCCAGGAAGGTCACACCCCATCACTCTTACCGACATTTCCAGGAGTGTGTTCCCTGTATCTCCTGAATGTCTTTCAAGTTGCTCAGTTCAATCAAAATAAACCACAAGCCGGGCATGGTGGCTCACACCTGTAATCTCAGCACTTGGGAGGCAGAGAAAGGAGGATTGCTGAGTTTGAGGCTTGCCTGGGCTACACAGTGAGCTCAGGGTCAGCCTGAACTACAAGCTGAGCTTGTCTCAAAAAAAAAAAAAAAATGAACCACAAATCCTGCACAGGAGGGCAGGAGGTATCAAAAGCCTCTTGTTCCTCATCCTAGATACATGAGAAATAGTGAAAGACTGCAATAATTCAAAAACCTAAGATTCAATAGTCAAAAAAGTTTCTCCTTTTTGTTTTATCACACTAATTTGTAGCATGGTTACAGTAATAGTTAAAAACTTTCTGCAGCCGGGCATGGTAGCTCACACCTGTAATCCCAGCACTTGGGAGGCAGAGGCAGGATGATTGCTGAGTTCGAGGCTTGCCTGGGCTACATAGTGAGCTCAGAGCCAGCCTGAACTACAAAGCAAGACCCTGTCTCAAAAACAAAAAAACAAAAAGAAATAAAAACTTTCTGCATCTTTGTATATAACAAAGGTTAATAGTAATCACTTAATAACATAGATGATTGCATTTGTTAAAACAAAGAATATGTCTCCCCAAATAGTATATTTTCCCATGTATATGTTATAAAAACAAAGTTAAAGGGCTGGAGATTTAGCTAAGTGGTTCATTTACCTGCCTAGCAAATGCAAGGTCCCTGGTTCAACCTCAGGTAACCACATACAACAATACTGGACACGGTGACTCACACCCACCAGCAATCAGTACCATGTACTACAATGGCAGGCATGGTGGCTCACGCCTGTAATCCTAGCAATCGGAAGGCAGAGGCAGGAGGATTGCTGAGTTTGGGGCTTGCCTGGCTAATAGTGAGCTCAGCGCCAGCCTGAACTACAAAACTGAGACTTTATCTTAAATTTTTTCAAAAAATCAAATTAAAGCTGGGCATGGTGGCTCACACCTGTAATCCCAGCACTCGGGAGGCAGAGACAAGAGGATTGCTGAGTTCAAGGCTTGCCTGGGCTACATACTGAGCTCAGGGCCAGCCTGAACTATGAAGCGAGACCCTGTCTCAAAAAAAAAATCAAATTAAATTAAAAATAATAACTGATGTATAATAAATTCACAGTGAATTTTAAAATGTGTCAATAGTGTAATCAAACCTTTTAAGGAGACTGAGGCAGGAGGGTTTCAAGTTGCCAGACCTATTATTATATTAATAAACCTAAATTATGTTAGTTGCAAAATAAGTTCTGTCAAATAACTTGCTTTCTGAGGAAATGAAGGCCTTTTTTTTTTAAGATTTTTTTGAGACAGACTCACTCTGTAGTTCAGGCTAGCCCTGAACTCACTATGTAGCTCAAGTCGGTGAAGGCCTTTTCTGACTTGAGCAGTTTTAGAACTATAAAACCAGAGAGGTTCTGGCAGGCCTTGATTTCAAAGTAGAAGAAACTGAGTCTCAGAGAGGTTCACGGGTAGAATTCAGATTCCTTCCCTGGTCAAGCAGTGTTAGGATAGAGTCCAGGTTTCTCCACTCCCAGGGTGTGACTTTCTGTTTATAAGGATTCCCCTAAAGGGACACATACCCCACCTACCTGCCCTAAGGAGACCAGAACAACAGAGAAGCACAGGATAACATCATCTAAAACACTGGGCCAGAGATTTAGCTCAGTGGTTTGGAACCTCCCCAGCAAGCACAAGGTACCTGGATGGATCCCTGGTAACCACATACAACAATACCAGGAATGGTGACTCATGCCCACCAGCAATCAGTACCACATACCACAGTCCTGAGCATGGTGGCTCAAGCCTCTAATCCCAGCACTAGGGAGGCAGAGGCAAGAGGACTCTTGAGTTTGAGGCTTGCCTGGACTACATTGTGAGCTCAGAGCCTGCATGAACTACAAAGCAAGCCCCTATAGAAAGAAAGGGAAGGAAGGAAGGAAGGAAGGAAGGAAGGAAGGAAGGAAGGAAGGAAGGAAGGAAGGAAGGAAGGAAGGAAGGAAGGAGGGGGAGGAGGGAGGGAGGGAAGAGAGAGAGAGAGAGAGAGAGAGAGAGAGAGAGAGAGAGAGAGAGAGAGAAAAGAAAAGAAGGAAAGAAAGAAAGGGTGAATTAATTCCAAATGACATAAATTTAGGGTTAACACCTAGTTTGGCTAAAAATGAAATCTTGCTTCAACCTATGAAAATATCTATATTGGGAAGTAAAGTTCTCATAGAGCTTGATGTATTTTTGACATATATTCTACTCTTTTAGTTAGAGGCTACATATTAAAACAGTTGTGTACATTGTTTATGATTATGGATGATTAAAACCTAAGAACAAACCCCTAAATTCTCCAGGGTACCCTCTTTCTTCTTGTCTTGAGATTGAAACTGAAAAGAAATGACATTATGAAGAGTCACTCCTGACATCTAAAGTGACATTCATAAGCTCAGATGAGGTGGAAAGAGGCCTATTGTCCACACAGCCTATGAAACAATATGTGAAAAACAATAAACACTTGTTGCATCAAATTCTAAAAACATGAAAATGTTGAGATATATTACTATTAATGATATGTTGAGACAATAATTTTCATTTTCATTTTGAAATTATAAAGTAATTTTTCTATTTTTGAATTTTAGTTCTTAAAATATGATCAAATGGTACTCCATAATTCATAACTGTGATCACTTACTGCATTAGCTTAATGTAATCAGACAAAAAATTTAGTGGGCACTTCTCCCTAGCCCACTTTGTATAAGACTATATCACAGGGCTGGAGATTTAGCTGAGTGGTTCCGGCGCTTCACTAGCAAGTGCAAGGTCCTTGGTTCAATGCCCAGTAACCACATACAATACGCCCACCAGCAATCAGTAGCACATATCCCAATTCAGGTTGGTGGCTCACACCTGTAATTCCAGCACTCGGGAGGCAGAGACAGGAGGATTGCTGAGTTCGAGGCTTGCCTGGGCTACATAGTGAGGTCAGGGCCACCCTGAATTACAAAGCAAAACTCTGTCTAAAAAAAAAAGACTATCACAGACATATGCTGGCCTTTCTTTTATTTATCATGAATACTAATGTTTTCTTTAGTTTAATTCCAATAAAATTCAATGGTTAAAATACCTTCATGGAGGACCAGAAATTTAGTTCAGTGGTTCCAACGCCTGCCTAGCAAGCACAAGGTCCCTGGAGCAAGGTCCCTGGTTCAATCTCCAGTAACCACATACAACAGTACTAGGCATGGTGACTCATGCCCACCAGCAATCAGTACCACACACCACAGGTTCACACCTGTAATCCCAGCACTCAGGAGGCAGACAGGATTGTTCGGTTCAAGGCTTGCCTGGGCTACATAGTAAGCTCAGGGCCAGCCTGAACTACAAAGCAAGACCCAGTCTCAAAAAAAAAAAAAAAAAATCTTCATAGAGCTTTATAATTTAACATCTGGAAGACAGAATTGTTCATCGGAATCAAGTCAGTGCCTGATTCTGTTATGTGTACATGTATTACAATCTGTATCTAGTTGGTCCCCTGTTCAAAAATGAGGCTTTTAGTCAGTGACTAAATGATGGTGGTTCTGTGCTCATCCAGATTTGCTCATACCATGAGCTCATAGCTGACATGCAGTTAGGAGGTGGGGCCTGTTGGGAAGAGAGAGTCGTTTTTAGGCACTGTGGGGAAGGGTGTATCTGCCTCCCTAGTTCTTCCTTCTCTCTTATCTTCCTGGGTAACCTGAGTTGAGCACCTATCCCACTTCAAGGCCCCCCTGTCATCACATTTCTGTCTAGGAGAAGCCAACTGAGACCAAGATCTCAAATAAATCTTTCCTCTTTTAAGGTGTGGGTGTCAGTTATTTTGTCCCCCCCCCCCAAAAGAAAGTGCCTAAGTATGTCACAGAATGAGAAAGTGCTCCTCAAAAGTATGTGACTGAGGGCAGATTTAGCTCAGTGGTTCTGGCACCTGTCTCGCAAGTGCAAGGTCCTGAGTTCAATCCCCTGTAACCACATACAGTGCTGGGCGTGGTGACTCACGCCCACCAGCAATCAATACCACATACCACAGGGCTGGGCGTGGTGGCTCACACCTGTAATCCCAGCACTCGGGAGACAGAGACAGGAGGATTGCTGAGTTTGAGGCCTGCCTTGGCTACATAGTGAGCTCAGGGCCAGCCTGAAGTACAAAGTGAGACCCTGTCTCAAAAAAAAAAAAAAAAGTATGTGACTGACACTACAGTGAATGCCAAGTCATTTTATATGCCACACAGCTGCTGCTCAGAAGGCTCCCCTATATTCCAGAGGCCTTTGCCATTGTCCACAATAGTACAGTCTTCTCAGCCTTCCAAGCTAGATTTTATGGACAACACCTAGGAAGCTTAGGGAGATTTCAGAAAAATGACTCACTACTCCAGCTCAGTAAAGGCTCAGAGATGAGTTGTGACAAGAGTTGTGACAAGAGTTGGATGCATACAGGGGAGACTCTATTCCTTATGTTTGTGGTTCTGCAACCCACAGTCCTGGAGGAGAATCAGGGCTCCTGACATCCAAACACATTGCTGCTTGAACACAACACAAGTGGAACCATTTAAAATTCCACTCAAGCTATGGTGGTGATTAAAGCCATTCATGGAACCACAAAAGCACTGCTACCCTCCAAATCGAACATTTAAATGACATTTAAAAGGTGCCAAAATGTGTAACCAATTCATTCAAAAGATATTTTCTAAATATTCAATGCATGGAGAACTCTGGGACAGGTCCTCAGGGCAACCAAGGAAGCAATGAGAATGAATTAAAGCACTTCACTAAACCCAGGCCGTCATACAGAGCCACTGAGCAGAGTGGACCAGGGTAGTAGAATGAAGACTAGAAATCAGGGACAGGAAGCAGGTAGAGAGGAGGAAATGATGAGAGAGGGTGGAAGAGGCCAGAAGGTAGAACATGGAAGGGACAGAAGGGTAGCAAGTCCTTGGTACCACTTAAAAGAGAAAATTATGCCAAGTTCTTTGGAGAGAAAGATCAAGCAAATATAGATATCTTCTAAGACAATAGTGCTACCTACTTTACTGACAATAGGATGACTTTTCTATTTTCCTCTCTTCCTCGCACACCTCCAGTACTTGCTATCTTCAAGGCTTCAGGAAGATGGGTAATCCCTGAAGTCCAAGCTCACTGCACCCTGGACCCTCCACAAAGCTAATCAGAAGTCTCATGGTTTTTTTAATTCCTCAGGTTAGAATCTCTTTCTTTGCATATTTGTCACACATCTTTTATGTAACCATGCTCATTGAAAGAAGGAATGTAAAGTTAATATTTAGCTTATGGCCTACAATATTGAAACCAGGACAGAGCAGTCAGGTAGAAAGTTCTAGATTAGATATCTAACTTTCAAGCAAATGTATATGTATTCAAATGAAAACCTATATTGATTATTTACGTGGCCAATTGTGGACTGCTTCACGCCCATGACATGCCATACACAAAGGTGTGAAGTGTACCATGCCTGTCTGGGGCAGCTCAAATTCCATCATCACACAGAACAAGGCACTAGGAGAGGGAGGAAGAGAATGAGATCCCAAATGCATGCAGGTCAGGCTTAGACAGTCATGAATGAGGACACCACTCACTCAGAGCAAGAGGGCAAGAAAGAAGGTACCTGTAGAGTTGTGCCCTAACTAAGGGGCAGGCAGCAGAAAGACTCAAAGAATAATATTATATTTGTCCCAAGCAAGTACCCACCAGGGTCAACCCCTCAACTGAAAGAGCAACTAGGATACAGGAAAAGCTAAAGCAAGAAAAGTCTTGGAATAATTAGTGTCGTAAGCTGCCAATGTTGACTCATGTTTCTCCTTCTTAACATATTTGGATGTAGACTGGAGGAGTAAAGATTGGAAGGAAACATAAGATTTAAACAACCTCTTCCATGTTGCACCACGCAATAATACTCTGCAAGCAAACCACACAGTGTTTTCAGAGTTTTAAAACACATTCTATTAGTAAGACAAAAGACATATATGATCTGAAGAGATACAAGAATATACACCCTGATGTATTAATAGGAAATCAGTACACTTATTCTCACATCAGCTTCAGTATGACTTTAGCCACCAACAGAATAATTATGAGGAAGAACAGTCTGCAGAGGCAACACAAATGATTCATAAGTATATATGCAAACATGGAAGAAAAAGAGTTGGAAGTATGTATTGTGAGTTATAACATTGGCTATCTTTCAGATAGGATTAATTCTATTTTTTAATAAATCTGAGATTCTTATTTAAAAAACTTGCCTCAAAGAGAAATTTTTAAAAAGAAGATAAAAATAAAAAATAAAACAGTCTTTGGTAGGACCCAATAGATAAAGCAATAACAAGTCTCAGTACCTACTCAGAACTCCACTCTAATCTCTAAAAGCACCTGCTTTTAGACAGTAGAAAGCCAACTGTTAAGATGCAATTATTCAATGTTGCCTTCCCTCTACCAGGAGGATAAGTTTATGTTCTAAGAACTCCTAGGACCCAAGTCTACCTTCCCATGAAGTCTCAGAGGGCGGTTTGCCACGGTGACACTGAGGTCCTGTGTGGATGGTTCCACAACACCAATGGCCCTGTTGCATGAACATTTATTTCTCTCCACCTCTGGAAGCAGAGATAATGGGTTGAGTCCTTCCAAGAAATCAACACATTTTCTTTGCCTGCTCCTAATTACTTGGCAAAGAGAAGTGCTGTGTGTATATCCTAGCATCTCCCTTCTCCAGCTGACTTGTGGGTAGCAGATATGTGCTAATCATACACTTTGGCATATGTTCAGGCCGCATGCTGAGAGGGATATATGTGCTGAGTTTAAACTTGCTTAGATCTGTGAACTCTGGAGAAATAAAGAGTAAAGCATTATTGTGTTCATGGCTCTTGCATCAGACTTGGGATAATGTTTAGATGTTCACATCAACATTACTTCTCCCTTGATTATTGCTCCATCTATCCATCTATCTATCTATCTATCTATCTATCTATCTATCTATCATCTATTTATCTATCATCTATCTATCTATCATCTATCTATCTATCTATTTATTTTGAGACAGGGCCTCACTTTGTAGTTCAGGCTGGCCCTGAGCTCACTATGTACCTCAGGCAAGTCTCAGACAACGCAATCCTCCTGTCTCTGCCTTCCAAGTGCTGGGATTACAGGCATGAGCCACCATGCCCAACACTGTAGTATGTGGTACCAGTCATCAAATTCAGGACCTTGTGTTCTCAAGGCAGATGCTGGAACCAGTGAGCTAAATCCTCAGCCATGTCTGGTTTCTCTTTACTCCAGAGACCAATGGCATTTCCCAGTTCCAAACGTCCAGAAGCAATCAATCGTCGATTGCCTCTCAAAATTACACTGGTTCAAACAGGGTAGGTGGGGAGAAATGACACACAACTTTATAAAATTAGGCAACTCAGGTTTCCAATTTTTGCCAGCTAATTAGATTTAGGCACACTATTAAACTCAATTTATTTTCTTCATCAGAAAAAGAATGTAACACTTCCTCAATTTTATCACAATTGTGAAAGTTAATATTAAAGTGTTCCCAAGAACTAGCAGAAAGAATCAACCAATGGGATGTCATCCTACTAAAAAGCTTCTGTACAGCAAAAGAAACCACTGGCACTGCTAAAAGACAACCAATGAGCAGCTGTTTGTCAGACAAAAGGCTACTATCTACAAAATATAAAGAGCTTAAACAAATCAGTCTCCCCAATTTTAATGACCCAGTTCCAAAATAGGCATCTGAAATGAACAGACACTTCTCAGAGACAGAAGTCAAAGCCACCAAGAAGCATATAAAGAAATGTTCAACATCACTGGTCATTCGAGAGATGCAGATGAAAACAACACTGAGATTTCATCTCACTCCACAAAGAATAGCTGCTATTGCAAAATCAACCAACAATAAATGCTGGCAAGGCTGTGGGGAGAAAGGAACCCTTCTCCACTGTTGGTGGGATTGTAGACTTGTGCAACCATTGTGGATATCAGTGTGGAGATTCCTCAGAAAACTAGGACTAGAGGTCCCAGTGACCTGCTATTCCCCTGCTAGGAATATACTCAAAGGAATTTTAAAAATCTCACTGGAAAGACATATTCACACCCTTGTTCATAGCAGCTCAATTTGTGATAGCTCAATCTTGGAAATAACCCAAACACCCATCAATTGGAGACTGGATAAAGAAGATGTGGTTTTCTTTAATAAAATGAAATATTACTCTGCCATAAAGAATGACAAGATTCATTTATGTGCAAATGGATACACCTGGAGGACACACTAATAAGTGAAATAAATAGATCACAGATATGCAAATACCAGATCTTTTCTTTGGTATGAGAACCAAAATGATGTAAATGAGTTCTAGAATGTATGATCATTTTTGTAAAATAGGAAATATCCAAAGGGAATTTGATGTGAGAACCTAACTAGAGGGAAGAACAAATATTATTCCAAAGGAAAATAAAAGAGCATGTATATAAGGGGTTGTGGGTAGGTAAGGATGTGGGTAAAAATGAAAATTAACTTGTGTCATATACTGGTACAAATTCCCCAATGTTGAGTGTGATTGTGAGCTCTATATAAAATGTACCAATAAAGAATTCAACTTTAAAAAAATATTAAAGTGTTCCACATACCTGTTGCAGAAGTCATTCCCAAACTTTTTAACATCCAAAAGAAATGAATTAAGCCCTGGTTGGCTGCAGGAGCTGCTGAGAATACTGTGACTGTAGGAAGTGCTAGCTCACTACACAAATACTTGAGCTGGGCTCAGGAACCCTTAGAACATACTAGGAAGCCTTCAGTGTCTGTACTATTTTAAACTAGTATAACATGCAGTTTGCCTAAACCATATCAACACCCATCTTCAGCCAGATCCCTCAAACCTCATAATTATCCACTTTTCATTTTACCTCCTAAGATAATGCTAAACCTCTACTTAAGAAATTATCAAGAACAAGGGTGGGCAAATAACCAAGTTTTCAAACAGGTAATTTGGATGGAATCTTTAAGCAGCTGGAATTTAACACCCAGCGGCAACATCTGTACCTTTCTAGATTCACCTGAGGAGCACAGCACCACACAGACCTTCTAGCCAGAGCCTGAATACACAATGTAATCACACTTACTGGGCTCTGTCCTAACAGAAAACAACACATGCACAACTTAAGGGTCCAATGAAACACTCACAGAACACTGGCCACTTTCCTAGGCATGGAGAAGTCCCTCCAAGTGGCAAAGACTATCCAGTCTCAGAGTAAGGACTTTCTGTCCTCCGTATGATGGCAGACAAGAAATGCTGAAGACCCACTACGACAATGATTTCAGGCTGGTTTTGAGAATGACTTTGAGGTTTTTTGCCTATGCAAGTTAGACAAGGGGCTCATGTTGCTCTAATTCACTCAAATTTGCTAGTAATTGCTCAGTTCTCAAATTTATTATCAGATGTGGCCAAATTTCTCCCTATGGACAGTGAAGTTATGATGATAGCTACTGGCTTAAAATGCACAAATTACTAAATTGCACAAATTACTGCAAGTAAGGCAGAAGCCATGGGACGGGGCTTAGGTTTTAAGGGTACCAAGTTCCCACTGTGGGGGAGGTGCAGCACAACTGGGGATGTGACATCTGGATCAGATGGTATCAGATGACCACAGGAATGATAGGGAGTCCCTCTGTTTCTCATTACAGAGGTGTGATGCACTACAGGGAAGTGCAGACATGCGTCCCTCACACTCCAGGGCACGACTAGCCTGAGAGTGAAAGATTACACTCTTTCTCAGAAGCTCTGCCACAGCAAGTGACCCAGTGCTACAGGAGCCAGATGAGATTCCACCAGCCTTCCTGAGCTCCTCTATGACCACTTGCATCACTCCTTTCCCTGCTGAACTGGTTACAAAAAACAAAATGTACACAGGCAAAGAGCAAGAATGGAAAATGAGAATTTCCACATCCATTTACTTAGTAATTATTGAAAATACCCATTATAGGACAAGTACTAAAAATTGAAGGCCATTATTTTATCCTGCTGGAATTAAACAGTATTATCAATTAACTGTGTACTTCACAAAAGCAAGAAGAAAGGATTTTGCATTCTCCCAACACAAAGAAATGACAAATGTACAGGACAGATATATCAATTATCCCATTAGATCATTATACATTGTATACTTGCATCATACTATCACATTGTGTCCCATAAAGATGGGAAGTTACTAGGTGAATTAAAACAATATTTTAAAATCATCACAAAAATATCAAATTAGAAATTATAGAGGATGTTCAGGAAATAAAACATGGGGTGCTACAGATGGGTTTACAACAGGAAATGAGCTGGTATTGGGACTGAAGAATGGAGTTTCTGAGAGCAGAAGGAGTGTGTGCCATCTTACCCTAAGAATGGGACAATGGAAAAGAGGAGAAAGGAGAAAAAAAGAGAAAGGGTTTATACAGAAAGGCCATGGGTATTCAACTCATGTTTCCCAAATCTCACTTGGCAAATACATCTTTGGGGATGCTGTTAAACCACACTCTGGTCTGCTCCATTGCAGGGATAGAGGTAAGGAGAAAGGGACACACCATCCTTGTGTCCTTTGTTCTCTCCAAATATCCCTCTTGGCCCTTCCATTTTCCCTGAGAGAAAAGTACTGTGCAGAATCTCTCTTATAAGTGAGAGCAACGGTGTTTATGGGGTTCGGGGATTCTAAGAGCCCATAAAGCATAGCTCCTTCATCACAGGCAGTCCATTAACAACCCAAGTTGTTAACTCATTCCTAAAACTCCTCAGAGCATAATGTGCCTTTGTCAGCAAACATAATTGATCTGAGCTGGTTAATTTGGTTAATTTTATAGAGGACTTGCTACTCTTTCAAGAGTATCCTATAATCCCACGGTGGGACTCCCTTCAGTAAGCCATTTTTAAAACTGCTGAGTCTACAGGATTCCTAGACAACCTTGTTAAAAAGAAAAAGAACATGATGCTGGATGTGGTATCTGCCTGTAATCCCAGTATTCTGAGAGGCTGAGTTGCAAGTTGGAGCCTAGCCTGGGCATCTTACCAAATTAGGGAGAATGTCTCAAAATTAAAAATAAAAGGAGGCTGGGAGTATAGTTCATTGTGAAGGGCTTGGGTTCAATTCCCAGTATTACACACACACACACACACACACACACAGACACACACACACACACACACACACACAACTCATATCAGTGCTTTCATTTTTACTCTGACAAACTTGAAAACTAGTTTTATAAAAATGCCTGGACCAACTCCCACTGTCCCCTGGAAATTTCACTGAACAATGGGACACATAACAGCTATACAGTTAAGCAATAAAAACTTTAAACAAAAAGAATGAAGTGTGTTCTACCAATGCTCTGTATGCTTTCAAAAAGTGTACTTTGCCTCAGACATTGCAAAGAATCATCTTTCTATTTTAAACTAATACAGTGTTCACTTACCCTGAACTCATCCCTAACAAATATCCTCTAACATGACACAGATGGTTCTATGGAACAGCAGAAGGAGCTGGAGTAACCACTTGGGAGAAGAAATCTTCTTGGCTCTTTCATTTCTAGAATGCATAAATTGGAATGATATAGTTTAATCAGTGATAATAAAGCATTGCACTTCCTAAATGAGTCTCTATGATCTTCACACTAAGCATGTCAGATGCTGTGCTGCTGGCCTGGGTAGGAGCAGTAGGCTGCGGGATTCTGCCCAAGGTCAGCATGTCCTCTGCCATCTGGAATGCTGTCTAACATCCAACTAAGCACAGATGTATAATCATAAGCATTCGTACATCAGCTCAGGCCTCATCTCAAGACAAAGCAGCTTTCTGGTGCACTGCCTCTTTGTCAACACCTCACAAAAAATATAGCCAGATGTATTTTCACAAATGCAGAAAGTTTTGTAAAGAATAGGGTGGGATTTAAAAATGAAAGCCATGAGGTACCAACAATATGTACTTCAGAGCAGGGGATGTGGCAAAAGTTGAGTTCCCATGCATGGGCATGGTGCAGGAGGGACACGGGCCACTGCAAAACCACAGCTGGAACCAGGCTAGAGATGGTGGTCCTAGTGCACTGATCCCCATACAGGCTTGGCCAGCCAGCAGGAAAGAGCAGAATCATCACTGTGTGGAAGTGAATGTATTACTGTTTCTCAGTGCACTGTATCAAAGCACAGAATAAAAAAAAAGGAGAGAGACTTCCATCATGGGTGCCACAGTGAGCACACTGAGCACACCAGGATGAGCACAGCAAGGCCTGGCCCCATCCTCACCAACACACAGAGCAGGAAAATAACTCAGGAACTGTGATGCCATGGGGAGGGTGCTCACCTAGAAGTCATGTGTGTGCAATGCCACCTGATCGGCCCCTGATCAGCACTCACTGGGGAGCAGCCCTCCAGAGGCCTGAGGGGAGCAGTGTACATCCTCTTATGTCATGGGAAAGTTTGTCCAGCAGGAAGGAGATCAAATAACACACAGTGACAGCACATTGAGTACTTTGGTCCATATATGCTGCACTAATGAAATAACCACAGCCATATGGAAAAATGTCCTCCTTACAATTTCAAAGGCTGGGTAGGCCAAGACCAAAGTGTCAACCAGTTTAGTGTCTGAGGACACTGCTCCTTTTCTCTCAAGATGGTACCTGCTGCTGTATCTTCCCAGATCAGACTCCTAAAGGACAGGAATCCACTCAAAAGAGCAGATCCTTCAGGAACTGAACAACTCAAGAGCCCACTACTTAACACTATCACAGTGGTCAGTTAGTTTCAACATGACCATGAAGGAAACTGGACCACATAGCCTGGTAACACCCACTCCACTGGTTGCACCATGTTCCTCTCATATAAACCGTGTCTTCTCTGCCTCCTCCATAAGTTACACACAAGATACTTGTATCAGGGTCTGTGTCTGGAACAATACAGCCTAGACATGTTAGAGTATGTGTAAGTATTTACAGTCATTGTTAGGGCTTGTGTCTAGATGTCTTGCTAAACCCTCATATAGTCACAGAGGGCCCACGTTTCAGAGGTTGCTAGTGTGTGGTGCTGGTATCAAGAATGTGCAATTACTAAATCAGTCCACTGATGGGTTTAATTCTGGTGAGGATTAAGGGTATGAGGGCTACACTTGCCAAAAGGCTACATAAAATATAAGGAAGAGAAAAACAGCAAATGTACTCTTACCTGTCTGCCTGTCATTTTCCTCTCTGATGCCCCTCTGCCATACCATCCTACCTTGGAGTCTACTGCCTCTGGACTAAAACATCTGCAAACTGTGAGCCAAATAAAGTTTTCATCCTTTAACTCTGGGTATCGGGTACAGGACACCTTCGAGTTACAACCAGCCTGACATATGAACAACATGGGTTATGACTGGAATTTTAGTTTAACTTAGGACCAGTCTTGGGTTATGATCTGACTACTGGCCTGCTTGTGCTTCCAGATAGTCTCAGATACAGATTTAACCCTTAAAGAGTTCTGAAAGGAACACTACAACATCTTTTCAACATCCTTTATGGAGTGCATTGAGAAATCCTGGGTCAATGTCTAAGGATCCTGAGATCTGCCTGGAACAAAGTGTGACCTAAAACTATACAGGAGAGAGACTTTAAAGGCAATTGACCAATCTAAATTATAATTAGCCCTCAGGAACAAATTAAATTCATACACCAAGCGTCCATGGTATTTTGTCTCAGTAAGGAGAAAAGACAGTCGCATACATATGTATTCTTTAGATGTTTATATAGGTTTATATATTTGTACATATGTTTATACAGTAATATCATGATTTACAAACACATCATAAGTAATTCACTTAACTAACAGAAATATTTGACAAAAATTGGCTTTTGTTCATAAACTCTACAATTGTGGAATAAATTATAAACAAAGGTACAGGAGTATGTATTTGTATGAGGTGTGATAAAATAAATAGTAAATTTATTTAGTTTAGGCCCAGCCTAAACTACAAAGTTAAGACCCTGGCTCAAAAAAAAAAGGAATGATTGCTATCAATCCCCTCCATTACTCCCTGTCACTTTGAACACACTTATTCCATTCTTCTTGCCACTTTTTGAAGCAGTTCTGCATGTTCCCTCTCCTGTCTTTAGTTTCTCTGCTGTGGCTGCCTCCAGGTCCTGAAATGATTCAAAACCTTTCCCTTTCATGGTCATGCTGACTTTGAGAAAGATACAGAAGTCCAGATACCAGAATACACAGTATAATGTGTTTATGAGCCTTCCTGTCTAGTGGATGGCACTTGGCAACAGCATTATGCAGTGACCGCACCACATAAAGATACATTATGAAGGAGAACTTCCAAAACTGCATTAGAAAGTGGTAAAACAATGCAATAAGTGTTTGAAAGGAAGGAGTATAGAGAGCAGGATTAATGGCACTGTGTCTGTTACCATTTTTGTAATTTAAACATTCACCAGTCATACATATGTGCATATCTGTACATTCACAAACATATGTATACATAAATAGACATCCATATAAATGTAGTCAGCTTCCATATCCATGGATTCCTCATCTATGAATTCAACCATCCACAGACTGAAAATATTTGGAAAAAAACTTATTTCTGTACTGAGCATGTAGATTTTTTCCCTTGTTATCATTTCTTAAAAACAATAGAGAGCTTATAACTCAAACTTCTATATTCATGAAAAGAAAGGCTGCTATGTGACTGTTCCCAGGCCAAAGGCCTACTAGACTCTGGCATTGTGTTCCATCTCCCAGCAAGAATACCACCCTTTGCTGGTGAGCTCTGAGTCTAAAGACTGACATAAGCAACACTCTCCAAGTCCTTAGCATGGCTACATGGAGAATGGAAAGAACATCAAGATTGTAGTGTGAGAAATAGGCTTTGTTTTTTTATGTCCAAATATAAGACCAAAGCAAATCTATTTGGGGTTCAAATGACTTGGCCATCTACTCACTATCCTCCTCCCTCTGTTAACCTCCTAAGCCCAAGAAATGGTGACTATGTGCCTTTTCCCAGGGCATAGCCAGTTTCCGCAATAAAGAACCAAGAACTATCCATTCCAAACCACACGTGGCCCCTCTTTAATTTCCTCAGCAATGCACCCACATTTTGTGCCACTCAGGTTAGTCAACAAAAATAGAAAGTAAGCTTTGAATTCAGCTATGAATTTAAAGGTCAGCTGCTTCTCCGGCATTAGAAATAACAGGGGCAACCCTCCTTTGTCTTGAGCACCTGCTACCCCATGCTTGCACTCTTCTGCAGAACTAAAATATCCTGTCAAGATTTCTTGATGTCTAAATGCTTTTTTATCTGTACTGACAGTTTGGAGGCTTATTTACAACAATAGAAATACAGGAAATTGGGCTCTCAGCCTGGAGGAGAGAACAGAGACTGTATCCTGGAGACAACTTACCTTTGGGTTTTTCTTTTAAAACAGACAATGAGAAAAGGACTTCCAGGGGTCTGACCCCAGCCCTAGGTACATTTCTGGTCATCAAGTTTAAAAGCAAATGAAATCTGAACGTCTCAGAATATTGTGTCTCTGATACTTGAACCCAAGATCCAAGCTCATTCCCAGTGCTCTGGGATACCGCTGATGGATGTAACAACACAGCCACAGGATTTCCCTCCTCCTAGACACCGTCTGCCTTTGATCCTGGGATGGAAGTCAGTGGTCTGTCCTTGGCACAGCTTTATCAAAAGGACAATTGCTCCAGAAGTACATGCAGAACTTTCTATCAAAATCAGTTTGTTTTTCCTCTACTTACTCCCCAAAGAATTGTTGCTAAAATAATAATTATTAATATCACCAGAAAACATTAGAGCTATCAGTATGGAAGAAATAATATGGAGAAATGGGCAATAACAGATATCATTTACATAAAGTAACATAAACCTGTTTATTAAAGACCTGCAAAAAAATGGAAGTTCAGTTGGAATATGTAGTCATGTTCATTTCCTTTGGCAAATTGCCCTTGTGATTTATTACTTAAGTACTACATATGTTTTATATCAAGGTATACAATATACTGCTCTTTTCTTCCTTCTCTCTTCATCTCATCCTATACAGTCACTGTTTTCCTCAGTCACAGTGCCTCTATTCTAGACTCCAAGATGCTGAGCTTCTACTAGAGGAGGTAGGAAAGGCAGCTGACATATGATAGCTGAGAAATGAAAGATGCTGTGACTATGATGACTTACAAATGATTCTGCTTTGGTGAAATTAAGACACTAGAGTTCTCCACGTATTTTCTTTCTAATATTCTAAGATGTATACTGAATCACCAGCTACTTGAAGAATGTGTTTTTATTACAAAAGCCAAACAAAAAAACTCTGACGATACCAACTCCCTACTGTAATAATATGGGGCCACTCAAAACCAGATCCCCATCACCACTCCCACCACCACCCCTGATTTCCCTGCAGATTTAAAAATATTAATAAAAAGCTTCCCTTAAAATAACACCCCAGGCTAAGTCTTTTTCATCCTAAACACTATGAGGATAACCTTAGCATATAAATTAAAAGACACAGTGCTTACAAAGGTGTTTATGGCCTTGTCTCACTAACCCTCCTCTGCCCTGGAGCTAGTGTTTATTAGTAATTTCTTATTCTCCACCACTCTTACCTATCAAACCCCCCGCCACACACACACAGAATGTGTTTCTTGTTTGACTACAGCAAACCCAACGCTGCCTCAGCAGAAATTTCCTCTGCCCCAAGAAACAGAAGTTCACAGAATCTCCCACAAGGAGTCAGAGCAGGATCGTGGGCTACACGCCCTCATGCTTCAGAGCAGTAGTCCTTAGTCTGAAGCAAGGTTGTTCTTCAGGGAAACTGGGCAACATGTGATAATCCTGTTGTCTGTAGACAGATCTAATGTTGGAGGACAGAGATGCTACTACACATCCTGCAATACACACAGCAGTCCCACCACACAGGGAGACCTAGCCCAGTGTCATCAGTACCCAGGCTGAGATAGTTATATGGAAAGAAGAAAACAGCCACACACCCAGGGATTCCAGTGACATCCACACAAAACTTACAAGGCAGGAACACTTGGTGCACTTGCTCCCTTGTGGCTGGAAATCCTCTCCCTCTCGGTACTGCACACCTTCAAACATGCAGCCTGGAAAGTAGAATGGTGTTCAGAACTGGGCAGGAGCAGGATCCATGTAACATGATCCTTTCAGGCCTATCTGCCCACCCCAATCTCCATCCCAGCCTCCCAGCAGTATACTCTTTGCTTAGTAGAGAGCACTAGTGCATGGTAAAATAGAGTATATGAAGGTCAGAGTGCTATCCTGGGACGAGAAACCCCAAGGGTGCTCAAAAACAGAGGGCAGTAGAGCCCAAGTCAGCCCGAAGGTGCACATTCCCATCATACATCTATAAAGAAACGCTGGCCACTGCTGTGACCCATACTCCAGAAGGGTTGGGAAAGGCCAAGGGGGGTCAAGGAAAGGTCAGCCATAGGATCAAGAGAAGATACCACCAAGGGCTGCCAGCCTCCACCCCACACATCTGAGCCCCTCCATCTCCTCAACAACCTTACCGAACAGGGATGCCATCCCTCTCCTCACATGAGGGAAAGTAATGTACCCTGATCATAGGTGGCTGAGTGGGATTCAAACTCAGTTCTAAGGCTCCCTCTGTGTTATGGAGCAAGCCCAGCACAATGGCAAGAAGGTACGTACAGAGGGACAACAGCAGTAAGTCTTGTGGCCTGCAACTGCATCAGGCTGTGATGAGGTCTCTAGCCCCTGCTAAGTCTGGCTGATGAAAGGCTCAAACACCAGGACCTGTGTCCCTGTCAGAAGGGTACTCAGGTCAGTGTCACATTCTAAAGTGATATCACAAATGATCTGCAGCCAGGCTGCTACTCACTCTGCATCATGTGGGCCACAGAATCTGTGGGTTACTAGCAATATTACCTTCCCCAGGACTATCCTCACAAGCCACTTGCCCAGAAGGTGGATCACGCTTACAGTGTTGGACAGTGAGTTGCTGACAGGCTCTCATGTAGGACACAGAAGTACCCAAAGCCCATTGGCTAAGCTGTCAGCAACTGTGTCCTGACAGGAGGAGTGGGTGCTAACCCATCCTCTGTTCAACAGAGAGATGTGTAGACAAGTATTGAATTTTAAAAGTGTTGCAGGGGGCTGGAGATTTAGCTCAGTGGTTCTGGAACTTGTCTAGCAGGTACAAGGTCCCTGGTCCAATCCTCGGTAACCACATACAACAATATTCACACCCACCAGCAATCAGTACCACACACCACAATGCCAGGCTTGGTAGCTCATGCCTGTAATCCCAGAACTCAGGAGGCAGAGGCAAGAGGATTGTTGAGTTTGAGGCTTGCCTGGGCTACATAGTGAGCTCAAGGCCAGCCTGAGCTACAAAGCGAGACCCTGTCTCAAAAAAAAAAAAAAAAAGGAACTGCTGCAGGAATCTTCCTGATACCCACATCCAAAACTAGCACCAGCCACCCTTGCCATCTCAGTGACACTGAAAGACTTGGTAAGCACAGTTCCCAGCAGCTGTGTCTCAGCACTATTCATAAATGGCAGATGTTTGGTCATCTCTCTCCAAAGGATACTTCCAACAAAGAGTCTCCAATCCTCTTGGTGTGTTTGCAACTCTGACTCTGTCATCCAGACTCCCAGGCAAACCATAACAATCTGCACTGATAGTGAAGGTTAGAGGGTTTTTAAGTGGTTCCCATCACCACTCACTAAACTTGAGCAAAATATCAAAACATCAGATGAAGGAAGAGCAGACAGATAGGAATAGCTTGAAATCTGTTCCAGACCACAGACTAGGCACATCTGCCATCAGGCGGAATGCCATGCCCTGATCAGTGACCGACACTGTCCTCCTGAATGCCAAAGGCTTCCCCTGACTGTCCTTATGGAGGCTGGCAGAGCCTCTGTCATGACAAATGGCATTGGAACCTGTAGCCAGCTCCTTCTAAAACCACTACTTGCATCTCAAACACTTTAGAATTGAGAAGCGACAAAGTTGAATCTTGACCTCCTAACTGAGGCCTCTCTCCCAATGTTGGATGCTGGCATGTAGCCTTGGCATGCTTGCTTTTAAAAATGGGACTGAGCAGGGAACTTCCCATCATGTGAGATGGGGTAAGAGGGGAGCCTGAGAAGACAAATCCCCACTAGGAGGGGTGCTGGGTATTAAGTGCTCCTTGGTGCTGTTCTTGCTCCTTAAGGCTCCCATGGATTTGAGTGGATTGACTCCCAGTGGATTGTGCCTCAATAAAGCAAATCTACTTAGCACACTCCAATCCATAGTTAAGGGTTACAGTAATTTTTAAATCTAAATGACAAATAGTTTACTCTGTTAACAATCTCCACTTTGGCTGTGTTTAGAAATCACCAGGGAGGTGGGGTTCCCCAACTCAGATTCTGATGGAGTTGGGCTGAGATGCTGCTGGGGTTCAAAATGCAGTATTTCAGTTTCCCAGGAAATTCCAAGGTGCACCCCAAACAACTATTCATCCATTTTATAAAGATCCCTATGACATTCAGGGCAAGTGAAAGAAAAGGTACTAGGCAAACTGTGTGACAGAAACAAAATAAAATAACCTCATTATGAAAAGAATTAGTGTATAGTACTTCTAACCCACTTTTGGCCTTCATATGAGCTTGTCAATAACGCAAACTTCATACATCCCCATGAGAAAAGGAATCTGAATAAAGGCTATGCAGGACACAAGGACGGTCAGAGGATAAAGTTCATCCTTGTCATTCAAGAAGAAAAGACAGAATTCTGAAAAGGACTAGAGACCTCCATATGGAGGTGCTCGTGTCTGCAGAGCACTCCCTGGGGCCTTCACCTCTTCAGAGGAGGCTCAGTGCACAGCAGAGCCTTGAGATCACCCTGCCAAGCAAAACAGCAGTCATATCATCATCAGAAAGGAAAGAGCATACAGACAAAACCCTCAAATGCAGAATATCTATCCTAGGTGATTAGCAAGTGCTGAAGACATCAGAGAAATCTCCTACCTCAAAATCCCTAGGCTTGTGGGAAAGGACAAAAAAAAGCTGCCGGAGGCCTTTATTCTCTTTTGGGAAAGTGAGAGACAAGATTTGGCCACTGGTAAAGGAAGAGCTCTTTGCTGTCAGTGAGGCATCGGCCCCTCTACAAAAGACAGTGGTCCAATTTCTGCAAGCAAACCAAAAAGAAAACTGGCAAAACCCCAAGCTAAATTCACATGGGAATACAGCTTTCAGTATTCAGAAATTCACCTCATCACCAAGGCGAGCTTCAGCAAAGGCACTGCACTACAAAGCAGTACAAAGACATTTCTGGAAGCAAGGAGAAGCGATAGCCTCACCTTTCAAAGTAAGCGCTACCAGTGGGCCTGGGAATGGAAATCCGGTCTCCAGTCCAGGGAAACCACCAGCCAAGACCCACAGCATACTGCCCTCGTCCTGAGCACACTCTTGTAATCCCTTTCAGGAAAGGGAAAAGAAAGGTTTTGGGGACAGACAGGGTCTTGCAAAGGAGGAGGAGCACACCTTCTAGAGCCATTAAATGTACAGAGGTTGAGTGAGGAAAATTCAGCAACAAAAGGAAAGGGCACATTCCAAGGGACACAAAAATTTGAACAGTCTTGCTGTGTGCCAAGGAGCATTCCGGTCTCCCACTTTCTGAGGATGATACCTGGACAGGTGGGACAGCAGGCTCCTGGATGCTCTGTTGGATTTCCACAATGAACAACACAGCGCACCTCAGATTCTGTGACAACACCCTCCTGCAAAAGAAAACATACAATCATCCAGCTCAGAACTCCTGCCAAGGAACTAAAACTTCAGGAAAGTAACCAAGAGAGGGAGGAACAACCCAAACCCATAAAGTCATGCCAGAGTGGAGATCAAGCATAGAGGGAACCAGGAAAAATGACCCTTGTTCATCGCTACTGTGAGACTCACATAACCAGAGTTCCATGTTACATTACCTACTGCCCCTAGACAGACAAAGGCTTAGAAATGTGACTTTTTACCTAACTACCTGCACACTGCCCTCATTTGACCTTGCCTGCACAACCCTTCCCAAAGATGAAACTATCTCCCCAGAATGTAGGGAATGTACAGGATGTATCTAAAGATAGCTTTAAGTTGTAAAGCTGTATGGTCTGTTAAGATGTTCTGATAAGATAGCCAGACTTTTGTCCTTGCAGCTGGTCTGCAAAGATAATAATATGATTGACGTCTACCCCATTTCTGTAGCCACCAGTCTTTCCTTTAAAACCCCCTCACAACTTCAACACGGGGCTTCACTTCTCTAGGAAGTGGAACCCACATGCACGAATAAACTTCCATCTTTCAATTTCTGCTTTCTGCTGTGTATCCCAATGTGGAATTATCTCTCGCTCTGTGCCATTACATTTGGGTGTTCATCCAGGATCTCAGCGAGATAGATATTCCATAACTCAAGGGCCTCAGCCTGTCCAGCTGATGGCCAAACACCTAGGCCAGAGGAGTCAAGGATAGGCTTGGGGGTCACCCTATTATCTTGATCGGGGCCTGGGAACCTTGGCTCCTGCGGGGGGTGGGGGTGGTATAACAGAAGACGTCTGTGCCTGGAAAGTTGGAAGTTTATCTGGAAAATCCTCCGGAGGTCTGGTAAGAATATTATGTTAAGATTCTCAGAAGGGCAAAAGGAAAAGCCAGACACAGCACGATTTTCCTTGCCTGGAGCTTTTTCATGATGATGAAAAGCTCCCTGTTTTCTGATCTGCAGGGCTATAGTCCACCTAGGAATTGTTGTGTATGTTCTGTGTTGTTTGTCTATTCTGTGTTATTTGTCCGTCCTTTGTTGTTTGTAGCTTCACTTTTTGTCACCCTTGCTTTCTCTCTGGGAAAAATGGAGATCCAGTCAATGGGCTCCTGCAACCCCTTTGGATTGTGTCCTAGCTTATTTTAGTCAAGTTTACTCAGGAGAGGGAGGGAGAGGGGAGAGGAAGGAGGAGGGGAGATGGAGAGGGAAAGGGAGAGGGGGAGGGAGAGAGAGAGAGAAAGAGAGAGCTATTACGGTGCTAAAATTAGTAAAGGAAACAAACAGACAAATCTTGTGAATTTGAGTAGCCATCTTTTGGCACAGAGTGGCCGCATGTGGGACCTTAGACATAGTAGTGTGCTGAGAATTTTAAAATCAGGTCATCTGATGAGCAGGACCCCAGCAGTCTGATCAGTTCTCTTGTACTGATTTTTGTTTAAAAATGGTTAAACAACCTCCAAATTAGCTACAAAAGTGTGTAAAAATTCATCTGATGATTAAGATTAAAAAGATAGAAGGTAGAACAGAGGTTTTTGTAATGAAAACTAATCCCATAAATCAGTTTTTTCAGGCACCACTAGGTGAAGATGATTCCAGCCTGCTAACTTCCTCTATTCTTCCCCTTAAGAAGGTTGAGCCAGGCAGCAGACTTGTTTATGTTCCTTTCACCACCAGTGACTTGTATAAAAAACCCAGGCCACACCGTTCTCTGAAAAACCCCAAGCTCTGATTAATCTTTTAGAGTCAGTCTTTCATACCCACTAGCCTATGTGGGTTGATTGCCAACAGCTCCTTCATACCCTCCTTACTACTGAGGAGTGAGACTGTATCTTTCAGGAAGCAATTAAAGATGCCATGAAGAATCACCATGACTACACACAGGGACCAGGGATATGATGATCAAGCAGAAACAGAAGTCCCTACTAAGCATCCTGAGTGAGATCCAAACTCCAAAGGAGGTAGGATGAACCTAACTACTGCCGGTATTTGTTAGCAGGACTCTGTCAATCGGCTTGAAAGCCAACTAATCTAAGTGAGGTAAAACCCAGTTCCCAGCTGCTTTTCTAAAAAGACTTCTTGATTGTTGGTGGGCGTGAGTCTCTACGCCCAGCATTGTATGTGGTCACCAGGGATGGAACTCAAGACCTTGCACTTGCAATGCAGGACCCGGAACCACTGAGCTAACCCTCTGGCCCTCTAAAAAGGCTTCTTGAGGCCTATCAGGTTTACACCCCAATTGACCCCTAAGGCTAATGGAAATGGTGCAGCTGTTAATTTGGTATTTGTTTTCCAGTCATCCCCAGATGTTAGAAGAAAGTTACAAAGTAAGAAGAATTTGAAAGAAAGAATAGGTCTGAGCTCTTGAGCATAGCCCAAAAAATCTATGAAAACAGAGAAGATACAATAGCAAAAACAATGGGAAAAGTTGCTATTGCTATCCTGCAAAATTTTGAAACTAGTAAGCAGGGCAGACCAAACAGATCTGAAGCAAACAGCTGGGGAAAAAAAAAAAAAAAACAAAACAAAACAAAAAAAAACTTCTGCTAGACACAACTCCAAATAGTAATGGTAATATAGTCTCCCTGGAGATCTCAAGTCAAAGTTTCTCCACTTTGGGCTGAAACAAGCCCATAGGGTCTAGAGAGTCACCAGTCCCCCCATTGTTATATTGCTCTTGGCAAATGCTGTTCCTGTTTCAGTGCAATAATACCCCATCAAAACTGGAGCCAGACAGAGGGTTAAGGTGATCACCTTATGGATGCAGGCATTTTAGTTCCCTGACAGTCTCTTTGGAATACACCACTCCTTCCAGTTCAAAAACCGGGGACTGATGATTATTGGCCTATTCAAGACCTGCAAGAAGTAAAAAAATGAGTGGAGACAATCCACCCCACCATGCCTAACCCTTACACCTGTTGAGTCTCCTGCCACCAGAGCAAGAGGTGTACACTGTAATGGATTTAAAAGATTCTTTCTTCAGCCTACCTTTGGCTAAGGTAAGCCAGCCTTTGTTTGCCTTTGAGTGGGCTGACCCTGAGAAGGGTTACTTGGGCCAACTGACTTGGACTTGATTGCCTCAAGGGTCTGCAGGTTGGCCTCCCTGTCTTCGGGCCATTGCAGCCATATCCCTGCTGGTTAAAGAGGCCAACAAGTTGAGCCTAGGCCAAGAGCTGATTATTTTGGCTCCCCACACAGTGTCTGTTATGTTAAAAGGAGGCACCAAGTTCTGGTTATCAAATGCCAGACTCACTCAGTATCAGGTTCTTCTTATTGATCAGCCCTGAATTAGATTTATAGGAACTGCAGCCTTAAATCCTGCTACGCTGCTGCCAGATCTTTGCCAGTTCACAACTGTTCCACGGTACTATAAGAGATAACCTCTACCCAGCCTGATCTGAGGGATGTGCCATTAAAGGAAGCCAAAGAAGTGCTCTTCACAGACTACAGCAGCTTTGTCAAAGATGGTATCAAGTATGCAGGGGCAGCTGTAGTAGACAAACAAGGAACTGTTCATTGGGCTGAAGCTTAGAGCCATGGAACATCTGCACAAAGAGCTGAACTTGTGGCTCCAACACAGGCACTAATTCTGGGGGAAAACAAATCAGTGAACATATATACACATAACAAGCATGCATTTGCCACAGTGCATGTGCATGTAGAAATTTACAAGCAAAGAGGACTTCTGACTGATGGAGGAAAAGACAATAAAAAAATTTTAAAATGCTATCCCCCTGCTAGGAATATACCCAAAAGAATTTAAAAGATCACATTGGAAAGACAGATGTACACCCTTGTTCATAGAAGTCCGTGATAGCTCAATCTGGGAAACAACACAAATGCCCATTCAACTGGAGACTGGATAAAGAAGATGTGATTTTTTTTATAAAATAGAGTATTATCCTGCCATAAAGAATGACAAGATTGATTCATTTATCTGCAAATGGATACACCTGGAGGACACGCTAATGCGTGAAATAAATAGATCACAGATAGGCAAATACCAGAACTTCTCTTTGATATGAGCACCTGTAGATGCAAATGAGCTCTAGAAAGTATGACAGTTTTTGTAGGATGGGAAATTTCCAAAGGAAATTTGGTGTGGGGATGTAATGAGGGGAAGGAATAAATATGATTCTGAAAGAAAATAAAAGAGCATGTATATAGGGAGTGGGGAGGTGTGGGTGGGTGGGGATATGGGTAAAAATGAGAATTGACTTGTGTCATATATTGGTACAAATTCCCTAATGTTATGTGTGATTGTGAGATGTATATAAATTGTACCAATAAAGAATTCAATTTTAATTTTTTTAAGAGATCTTAGCACTTCTAGAAGCCACTTAGAAACTGAAAGCAGTTGCTATAATGCACTACAAGGGAAATCAGAAGGGAAACTCCTCTGAGATACTGGGAAACTAGCCAGCTGACCAGACAGCCAGAGAGGATGCAGAAAAACCAGTGGGGAATGCAGCCACTCTGCCTGTAACAGTATTGTCTGAGCTGCCAGATAAACCTCATTATTCTGAACAAGAGGCTAAACTATGAACATGTGCAGGAGCCTCATGACTAAATGATGGCTGGTGGATTCATCCAGACAGACATGTTTGTCTATCTCAAGCCATTGGTAGACAACTGGCAACCCAAGTTCACCAATTCATCCATTTGGGTAAAAAGAAAATGAGACTCCTCCTTCAGCATTGATTGCTTATCCTAAACCTCACAGACATGCTCCAAGAGATTTGCAGTAGATGCCAAGCCTGTGCTTGTGTCAACTCCAGGCCAAGACAAGGAGAGCCAGGCATTTGCCAGAGAGGAAGTCATCCCAGTGAATTTTGGGAGCTTGACTTCACTGAGGTAAAGCCAAAACATGGCTAAAGGTACCTGCTTGTTTGGGTGGACACTTATTCTAGATGTATGGAAGCATACCTAACAAAGGGAGAAACAGCTCAAATAGTAAGTAAAAAGCTGCTACAAGAGCTCATCCCCTGATTTGGCCTCCCATGGTTCTTGGGGTCCAACAATGGCCCAGCCTTCATGGCTAGTCTCTCAATTAGTGGCAAAAGCATTCAATACTGAATGGAAGTTACATTGCACCTACAGGCCACAAAGTTCAGGGCAAGTTGAGAGAATGAACAGAACTTTAAAGGAAACCTTAACTAAGTTAGTTATTGAAACCCGTGCTAGTTGGTTAGCGCCCTAGCCCTTGGCAATGTTAAGAGTTAGATGGACTCCCTATATAGTTAAGTTAACCCCCTATGAAACAATGTTTGGCCAGCCACCACCCCTACTACCTGTTGCTAATTTAATGATTGTATCTGAATCAAATTCCTGCAAACCCTCCAGGTGCTCCAAACTGAAATCAAGAGCATCACCCAGGGGGCTGTACCTGACAGGGACAACACAGATTGTCTCCACCACAAATTCCAGCCAGATGACCTTGTCTTGATCAAGTGACATTCTCCGTGAGGGCTCAAACCTCCTAAAAGAGCCCGTTTCCTGTGATTTTGGTGACACCATCAGCTCTAAAAGTAGCCAACATTATGCTATGGATTCATCACAGCCATGCAAAGCTCACCCCAGAAGATGCACCACGGGACAGATAGAAGATTAGCAGCCAGCCTGGTGACCAAAAGATAAGACTCCAAGGCCACATTTAGCCTTATCTCTGATGTTATTAATGTCATTGCTTATAAATTGTAAAACAGTAAATGTTGATTATGTTGTGACCAAAGAATCTTCATTTTATGTCACCCCTATCTGATGTTTAAAATGTGAACAAACTTTGCACTTTGTAAAAACATCCTGTACAAATGTGATATATAATCAGTAAAAACAACTTGTGACAACTTGCTAATTGTGCTAACTCTGTAAGGTTCCCTGAAAACCTTTAAGCAAATAGATGAGGTCCCTGGTCATCCTGGTTGCCAAGTAACAGCGATCTCCTGGTAAGCCTGAAGGGACATAGCTCACATAACTTAGCAGTGAGATATCCCCCAGAACTGTTCCTGCCAAAGATTTTCATTGTTAGCCCTCCCACAAGATGACTTTATTTCCTGTTGCACCTCTACCAATGACCACCCAATAAGTATATGATAGCTCAAACTGTTAGCCAGTAACTAGAAGGTTTGGTCCCACTCCCATGTGTAACCTGAAATGCCCTTAAAAGGGGCCGGTACCCATTCTTCTGGGTCTCCAATCCAATATTAGTAGATCTACTGCATGCTGTGCTAATTGTGTTCAAGTGCCCTTGTTCATTACATGCATGTGATGGTCTTCCTTGGGAAAGCATGATCAACCAGGTATTATAATAATAACCACTATGCTCCCAGCAAAGAGGTTGGGTAACTAAGAGTAACTTCTTGCAGGCAAGTCATCTCCCAAGTGTCTCAAGGGTCCGGACCAAATGACTCTCAAATTAAACATTAGTGTCTGCTCTGTTTGAGCCTGACTCTAACCCCATAGCTGGTTGTTACCTAACTGGGAAGTCTGTCCAATTCTGTATATATCTGGGTAATGATGACAACATATGTGTCAGTGGTGCTAGAAAAATATTATCACTGCAGCAGTTGGGACTGTGTGTCTATTGCCCCTGGCCAGTATAGGTGTCAGACCCCTGGTTAAAAGTGATAATCCAGAACGAGGATGGCCCCACAGCCTTGCCCCAAGGGAAGGCACTAACCAGTAACTTTCTACTTAAATCATCTGACTGTGGGCAGAAAAAAGAAAGAACATGGGATATGAGACTCTACATTTCAAGGTGAGATCCAGCTATTAGATCCCTCAACCTATAGGGCCTAATGAAGAGTTAGCCCTACCAGTTCCAATAGCCAAAACAAAAGAGAGGCCTACTCAACCTCAGACCATACCTGATATTACTTTACCTCCTGCAACTCAAAAGCCTGTTAGTAAGTCCTCTGTCCCCATGCTTAAGATGCTATTTCAAAAACATAAACTGATAAATGCTAGAAAGCCAAAAAATACTAGAGACTGTTGGTTATACCTTGATCCTAGTCCCCCTTGTTTCATAGGAATAGAAACCCAAGCTTCTCCATTCTCTATTAGGTCTACTGACTGCAGCTACAGCAAACCTTCTTTAATCTTAGGAGATGTTCAGGGTATAGGAACCTGTTTAACAAGTTAAGGCTATGCCTTACCCCCTTACTGTCAGCCTTTGTGTAACATAATTATAACTAATCATTCAGCAAACTCTCCTAACCAGTAATATAAAGTCTCTGAAGATGCATACTTTGCCTGTACAAAAGGCATCACTCAGTGTATTCCAAAATCTAGATTCTCAGAGCAATGAGCTTCACTCCTCTATATTATTGTTTATATTTCTCCCCAGGTCTTATAATGAGACAGGAGGATGAGAACATCTGAGCCTTACTGACCAATACCAAGTAAAAAGAGCAGCCCCTGATCTGATCCTAGTAGTGATGATGGTATAGCACCATCGGCAGCCATAGTCATCTCTTCTCTTATCCTCCAAGATTCTAATTTTAAAGCCCTTAGCCATCAAGTTAGAAAAACAAGTAGATTCCCTAGCTGAGGTGGTACTGCAAAATAGACATGGGCTTGATCTGCTCTTTGTGAAACAAGGAAGACTTTGTGTGGCCTTAAGAGAAGCCTGTTGATTCTATGCTAACTATTCAGGAGTTAACAGAGACACATTGGCCCTGGTCAGAGAAAACCTCAAAACCAAATACATAGAACAAAACAATCAGAACTGGTATGAATCTCTTTTTAACTGGTCACCTTGGGTAACGACACTATTGTCCACTATAGCTGGGCCCTGGATTATCTTAATTCTTATTCTTTTAGTTGGATCCTGTGTACTCTGTCATATTACTAATTATGTTTCTAATCAGGTCAATAATGTAAAAATTATGATGTTACATCAAATGTATGAACCTCTTACAGATGAATGTTATGATTTGAATGTAGAATCAAGGATTTGATTATGTACAAAAACCAGTAGGGAATGTGAAGCTCACATAACCAGAGTTCCATGTTACTTACCCACTGCCCCTAGCCAGACAAAAGCTTAGGAATGTGATCTTTTACCTAACTACCTGCACACTGCCCTCATATGACCTTCTCTGCACAACCCTTCCCAAAAATGAAACTATCTCCCTGAAATGTGTGGAATGTACAGGATGAATCTAAAGTTAGTTTTAAGTTGTAAAACTGTATGGTCTGTTAAGATGTTATGACGATTACCGGATCTTCTCTTTAACATGAACACCTATAGATGCAAATGAGCTTTAGAAAGTATGACAGCTTTTATAGAGTGCAAAATTTCTATAGGAAACTTGGTATGGGAATGTGATGAGGGGAAGGAATAAATTTGATACAGAAAGAAAATAAAAGAGCATGTATAAAGGGGGTGAGGAGGTGTGGGTGGGTAGGGATATGGGTAAAAATGAGAATTAACTTGTGTCATATACTGGTACAAATTCCCCAATGTTATACATGATTTTGAGATATGTATATAAATTGTACCAATAAAAAATTCAATTTATAAAAAAAATAGCCAGACTTTTGTCCTTGCAGCTGGTCTGCAAAGATAATGATGTGATTGACCTCCACCCCATTTCTGTAACCACCAATCTTTCTTTTAAAAATCCTTCACAACTTCAACTTGGGGCTTCACTTTACTAGGAAGTGGAGTCCACATGCATGAATAAACTTCCATCTTTCAATTTCTGCTTTCTGCTGTGTTTCCTGGTGTGGAATTATCTCTTGCTCTGTGGCATTACAGCTACCAATGCTTGGGGCCTCATATTATAGGTAGAAAAGCTAGCTGTCTGTCTACCACATGTAGGCAGATAGATAGGACTGACTCTCAAAAGGGAACAAAAAAGCCAATTTGGAGGTTAGCATTGCCAGAGGGAAAAACTACCCCACCCATTTAGATAAACAGCTGTGATTAATATTCTAAATAGGAATCCCCAGACATTCTAAAGAGAGCCAACCTTCTGGGGTGGAGGGCTGAGACTTTGACCCACCTCCCCAGAAAACAGTCTAAGTCAAAATTCCTGTACCATTGTTACTGACTTGATTTCTCATTGGATCCCAATTTAATCAATGTTACCTGAGAAATTATACTTGTTGTAATCTTATTGGTTGGTCACAGTTTTGTCTAATTTGTGTGGTTTCTCCTTGTACCAGAGTTACCTAAGCTACTGTATTTGCAATATTACTGGTTGATTTTAATTTTGTCCCACTTCAGAGCCACCTCACCTCATGGCTTTATAAAAGCCCTCTGGTAGGTGAGTTACCCACCTTTCCAGGTTCCCCTTCTGCCTCTCTTAGCAGAAGCTTTCCTTCTCAATAAAATTTTCCTACAAACCTCCATCATTCCTAAAATCCATTCTTTGATTTTTAGAGAACACAGATTCGCATTTCGGGGTGGAAGATAAGCCTTGTTCCCCTGCATCACTCAGAAAACAAACCCTCCACCCCTCTTTTTTCTAAACTTGCATTCTCTGGTCATGCTTTCTTTCTCTTAAATGTAGTTTTAAGGCTTTGGTAGCTGACAGAGTATAGTTGCCATACACCTGTCTAATGTTTACATTGCTGGCTGTATTTTCTATCGTTGGTCTTACACTTAAATCATTAAGTCTGAAGCCTAAAATGTGGTACCTTTAAGTGCACACAGAGGCCACTGTCCATAAGTGAGACTGGGTCCCAAGCTCTAGGCCGAGGTGTCACTTGTACCTGACCTTAACCTGCTGGCCTTGCTTCTGGACCTGCTACTTTGTTCTCCCTGACCCTGGGAGTAAATGATAACAGAGAACTTACCATGTGGGCAACCAGAAGGCTCTCACATCTAGTAGGCAGAGTCCCTAGACTCTGGATCATCTTGCTTTAACTCACCCAAATATGGGCAGGAGCAATCAGTGAAACTTCAGATTCTTCTAAACTTTTCTGTACTAATAAGTACATACTCTGATAAAAAACAACCCCAGCTATCATAACTCTTCCCAAATTTGTGCTCACAGAGGAAACCAATTAGGCCTTAATTCTCCTCTGATCTCCAACACAGGTCCCCAAATAAAGCACAACCACCCTTCTAGAAACAGACAGCCTAAGTGAGGTCTGGGGTATTTTCTGTCAGGAGCAATCCTATTGTACAATTGGGACTATGACTGGGCCAAGCTTTCCTGCATACAGACCCCCATGACATAGCTCCTGAAGACTTGACTCTTACCTTCATTCATCTCCCATAACAACAAAGACCACAGTGGTCCCACATGCTGTGATGCTCCAGGGCAGAACTATAACAAGATCTCATCTATATAATAACTAAAGGACTATTACTAGGGTCTGCCCTGCCCTCTGGGCCTTTTGAGTCCTTGGTTACTGAGATGTACTGAACAAAAGGTATGGCAATCTCAGGTCTGCTCGTCTTTGTTACCCAGTGTAGCATGGATCAGGCCTAACCTCACCTTCTTCTCTAAGTCTCATTTCTCAACTGTTTATTAATTAATTGGCCTTGTTCTATTAGACTTACAGGAGACTAAAACTTAACTGCACAGGTTCTACTTATGTCCCCTTTCCCTGTTCACTAGTTTTCTTTCAACATCTCCAATCCAAATAGATGCTCAGGCTGGTTCCTAGCATGAGCTTTTTGTGATCTTCAGATCATCCTCTTCCAAGAAGAAATTAAAAGTGGCAAAATACAGGTAAATACCTTATCACCAGAACTCCTTTCATTAAGGGATATAAGTAAGTGGAATTCATACCCAGTGAAAAGAAACCACAAAATCAGTCTTTCTGGCACCTGTCTGGTTTGTAATTGTATGTATGACAGGCAAGAATGGTCACTTCCTGACCATTCTGATGGAATCAGGAAGAGCAGGAAGATGTCAGGTGGGGAAAGGTACACCTTTCTGAGACCCACTTGCACAAAGGTTTTTTTCTTCTGCTTAAGAAATGAAATGACCCCTTATAGCTTGCAGGGCTCAGGTGAAGTTTTAGCACAGGAAGAAGAAGGAAAAGCAAGGTCATCTTGAGCAAATGACTTGCCTTTTCCGTGGCCCACTGCACAGCTCCCATTTCCTGACTTTTCAGATAACAACTTGATATTCCTACTTCAATTCTCTCTGGATGCATGCTAATGACCAAAGATGGCAGGTCATAGGAGTCTTAGTGTTAAGCACAGTAATGCTTTAATGTGTTTTTCAGGCAACAAAATATTCACTGCTGTACAGTACCTTCCACATAATCTAAACAGTATCTTCATATAAAAGGACCAAAACTGACTCTTGTCAATGCAAATTCAGGACCATTAGCTGCTTACAGAAATGTGATCTCCTCTTATTTACTCTACAACCATGGCTCTCAGATGCCACTGGTAAAGATTGGAGATTTAACTGAAAAATAGGCAGGGTAAAAGGAGAATGATTTATATGATTTGAAGAGAAACTAGGATAAGATGAGCATAGTGTCATGTACTTATAATTCAGCTACTCAGGAGGCCAAAGCAGGAGGATCACAAGTTTGATTTCAACCTAGGACATTTAGAAAGCTGTCAGAAAATAAAAAGGGCTGGTGACATAGCTCAGAGGTAAGATGGTAGAGTACTTGCTTACCATGTGTGAGGCCCTGAGTTCAATCCTCAAAACTGAAAGGGAGAAAAAAAAAAA
>PVIC010008393.1:0-48324 GCA_004025085.1 Thryonomys swinderianus | reverse complement strand
CAACTGGAGAGTGGATAAAGAAGATGTGGTTTTTTTACAAAATGGAGTATTACTCTGCCATAAAGAATGACAAGATCGATCCATTTAGGTGCAAATGGAGACACCTGGAGGATATACTAATAAGTGAAATCAATAGATCACAGATAGACAATTCCCGGATCTTCTCTTTGGCATGAACACCTGTAGATGCAAATGAGTTTTAGAAAGTAGGACAGCTTTTATAGAGTGGAATATTTCTATAGGAAAGTTGGTGTGGGAATGTGATGACGGGAAGGAATAAATATGATACAGAAAGAAAATAAAAGAGCATGTATAAAGGGGGGAGGAGGGGGGAGTGGGTAGGGATAGGGGTAAAAATGAGAATTAACTTGTGGCATATACTGATACAAATTTCCCAATGTTATATGTGATTTTGAGATGTATATAAATTGTACCAATAAAGAATTCAATTAAAAAAAAGAAAAAAAATGGTCACCAGGGGAAGACATTTTCCACCTGTCTTTGCCCTTTGCCTTTCAGCCCCTCTCCCCAGCTAGAGAAGGGTCCAATTCTGGTAAAGAACAGCCATCACACCACCACAAGGGGACATGCATGAGGACCAAAGTTGGCTGTTTTCAGTTTGCACGGGGGGCACAGTGGGTATTGAACCCAGGGCCTTCACAGTGAGCCACATGCCCTTACATAGATAGGCAGACATACAGACAGAGGCACACAACAAAAAACAAAGATAGAGACAGGCACAGAGAGAGAGAGAGAGAGAGAGAGAGAGACAGAGAGACAGAGTTTCCCTAAATCGCTCCATTGTCCAAGCTGGGCTTAGACTTGCTGTTCTCCTGCCACAGACTCCCAGAGAGCTCGGGTCACAGGCAGGCATCACCACACCTGGCCTCATACTGTTTTAAAGTGGGGCAAACAAAACTGCTGGTAGAGCCAGAGGAAGCTGGGGGTTTCTGTTACGTGCAGAGGAACTTGTTTCAGAGTCTTGGAGGGGGGTTGGCCCTAGAGGAAAGAGAGTGACATTCAGTGTGACAGGAACCAGTAGCAAGGAGAAGCCAGAGGAGGCAGTAGGCTCCCCCAACTGGCTCCCATAGATACAGGGCATTGTAACGTGTTAGCAAGGAAACACTCAACAGAATAAGTTAAAGGACATGGCTCATTATCTTTGCAGGAAAGTTGGGTTACCCCGAGATTTCTCAACCTCCACACTGCTGACATTCAGGCTTGGATATCCTTCCTTGTGGCAGGGTAGATGTTTAGTGTTATCACTGTCCTCTCCTGTTTAGAGTCTAGCAGCTCCTTCTCCAATTAGGCCCCCCCCCCAAAAAAAATGTGTCTCCAGACATTGCCAAATGTACCCTGCTTGGCAACATCACCCCCAGTTTCAAAATACTGGATTAATCTGTAACTTTATTTTAAAAGCTACTTAAAAGCCTACAGCTTGGTGTGGGAGTGATTAGTAAGTTTGAGAAAGCTTGTCAAAAGGTACAATCTTAGTATAAATTCAAGAAATCTATTGTAAAATGTGGTTATAGTATTGATATATTTTTGACATTGCAGAGAGTAGTTTTTTTTTTCAGTTTAATTTTATTTTTCTTTCTTTTTTTTTTTTTTTTAAACAAGGTCTTGCTTTGTAGTTCAGGCTGGCCTTGAGCTTACTATGTAGCCCAGGCAAGCCTCGCACTCAGCAATCCTCCTGTCTCTGCCTCCTGAGTGCTGGGATGACAGGCGTGAGCTGCCAGGCCTGTCACTGTGGTATGTGGTACTGATTACTGGTGGGTGTGAGTCACCATGTCCAGTATTGCTGTATGTGGTTATCTGGGATTGAACCAGGGACCTTGCGCTTGCCAGGCGGGCACTGGAACCACTGAGCTAAATCTCTGGCCCCAGTTTAATTTTTATTAGTATATACTTGTAGTACAATGATTACCTTCCTCATAGGGAGTTTTTTTTTTTAATCACCTCTTCTTCTTTCCCCTCCCTCTCCCTATCCCCTTCCTTTTTGAAAAAGATATATTTTCCCACTTCCTGTTATCCTTTATTTTATTCTTTATTTATACTTTGAATTTATTACATAAGAGAAACCATGAAATACTTAAGTTTGTATGTCTAATTTATTTCACTTAACATTATGGTTTCAAGGTACATCCATTTTAACACAAATGAGTCAAGTTTATCCTTTATGGAAGAGTATACTCAATTGTGCATAAATACTACATTTTCTTTAGCCATTCATCTGTTGATAGGCATATAGGCTGCTTCCAAGACTTAGCTATTACAAATTGTGCTGCTGTAAATGTGGGTACACATACAACCTTGTAATACGATATCTTTAAATCTTTTGAGAAGATATCTACACAAGGACTACCTCAGTTGAATTGCCTTTCTAGTTTTAGTTTTCTTTGTGATCACACTGATTTCCATGATGGTTATACTACTTTATATTCCTACCAACAATGTAGAATGATTCCTTTCCACCAAATCTTTCCCAGTATTTTTTGTTATTTGATTTCTTGTAAATAGTCATTCTTTCTCAAATAAGATGGAATTTCAGTGTTGTTTTAATTTGCATTTCTGAAATGGCCAATGATGTCCAAAAGAATGAATATAGATGCATATATTTCACCATGTGCTAAACTAAAATCAAAATGGATCAAAGACCTAAATGTTAAAGCAAACACTTAATTTGCTGGAAGATAAAATAGGTAAAAGTCTTAAAGACATGGACATAAGCAAAGACCTTCTGAACAAGAAATAGTACCAAGAATCAAAATATGAGATCATCTCAAATTAAAAGATTCTGCACAGCAAAGAAAACAACCAACAGAGTAAAGAGAAAACCTGCAGAATGGGGAAGAATTGCCAGCTATTCTCCAGGCAGACGACTAACGTGTAGGGTATAATATATGAAGAACTCAAAACAATTGGACACAAGCCCTAATAAAAAAGGGCAAGTGAAATGAACAGACATTTCTTAGAAGTACAGATGGATAATAAATATATACAAAGAGTATATTTTAAGTGTTCTCATCATGCCAAAAAAGTACAATGAGCTCAGTTTAGCCATTCCATGATAAACACCCCACTTCAATACAGCATGTTGCAAGGTACATGATAAACACATCTGTTTTGAAAATCTGACATGAAAGGAATCAGCTCTGTTGCTTCTACATCGGTGGTTCAGTTAGGCTTTAAAAATACATACTGTTGAGTACCTAAAATATAACAAAATTCATCTTATTTATATATAAACTTTACAATACAGAGCAAATTGTGTCTTCACTACAAATCAGCTTTTGACCCTATAGAACTACCTTCCCTTTAGGAAACATTGAAAACAAAATCTTTAGATACACAGAATAAACTCAGCATGCGTCTCCCTTAGGTAAATCATTCTCACTGTGTATTCACACTTTCCATATCTCTAAATGGAGAAGCTTGTACAAGATAGCCCGGTGGTTTCCTTCTCCTTTGATATTAAAAATATTCTGTGACTCACTGCAGAAATGTTTAAGTTACCCTGGACCCTAAATGATGATTTGGTTTACAAAAATGTGACATATGCAAATTTGGGAGAAAAGTGGGGCATACTGTTTCTCTTCCAAAGTTCCCATTGAAGAATATCATCATTCTAAGGTTTAAAAACTTGTAATTGATATTTTACACCGTTCTGTAAATTGTGCTGTCATTGATGCAGGGTCAGGTTAGCATCTGAAAACATTCATTATCAGGTTTTTTGCATTTTTTCACAGTGATATGGCCACAATCAAAGAATATGCTCAGGAAAGGTCAATAATAAATGCAGAGGAGAGTCAATTTGCATAGGCAACAATGAAAAAAATGGAGTATTTCCATGGCTTCTAATAAAAGCATAGAGAGAAACGTTAAAAATGAAAACTGGCTTTCAGTGGCAAACGAAATGAACCAATCTATAAATATTTTATAATTTTAGCCCCATAAAGCCTCATAGTTTGGTGGTTATCCTTATTATGAGTCATCATGGGCTGCTTTTTGTTCGTCTCTGGCTTTTTCTGCTAATCCTGGGCAAACATCTCTAAAACCATACCCATTAATTTCTTTCTCATTTACCTCGTTCTTCTATATAGAGAATATATGGAGTCATCAAGCACAGAGTTAGATGCATAACTGTCCAATTTAAATGCATAAAATGCACTTTAGAGTCAGAGTATGGGGTATAACAACTGAAAATCCAGGTAAAGTCCTCTATAATGTCTTTCCTGCAAAACAGAATATTTGCGTTGAAGACATCCTCCGTTTCCCTGAGAGGTCGAAAAGGCCCTTGTATGGGCAGCACTGTGTCATGAATGTGCTGTCTCACTCCAAAAGCCATAGTGAAATTTGACTGCCATCGTGGTGCTGGGAGGGGGGATGTGTAAGGGGTCACTGGGTTACTAAGAGAGAATGATGCCTTTATGGGTTACTGCTGAGTGGCTCGTGAGGAATTGAGGGCGCCCATCATGTTCTGTGTCTTCTTCTGCCTGAGCCTACTTGCCTTTCTGCTTTCCTCCATGAGTTGAAGTGGCTTGAAGTCCTCCCTAGAAGCTGAGGAAAGGTTCGTACCATGTTCTGAGACTTTCCAACCTCTAAGATAGTGAGATAAAATAAACCTGTTTTGCTTATAAGTTACACAGTCTCGCGTATTCTCTTACAGCAACCAAAAACTAAGAAAAGTACTTATGTTGCCTTTGAGTATTGGGGGAGTATAAACAGGCTCACCTGTCGCTGCTTTGCTTAGAAGTGGGACAGATAGCCCTTGTCTTTGCACAGCACCCGTTCCTTCTTCCTTTGTTAACAACACCTCTGTTTTCCCCAAGAAAACCATCCTCTCCCAAAGTTCAGGTGGTCTCAGTGGGGCTACACCCATGTGTACATCAGCCTCACACACCTCCACATTTCGAGCCCATCCAGTAAGCCTGCTCCAACATGACTGATTCAAAAACACCCAACCCATATGATCCAGAGCCCTGATCCTGGGACTTTGGCTGGAATCACTGGGCATGGGGGAAGGAGTTAGCGTTTCCCCCAACACCCATCCCAAGAAAATATGAAATGGGGAAACAGGGTGTGCCAGCTGGAAATGGCTGAGGTCTACCTTCTGTGCAGTAAGTGACAGAGAAGGAAACCAACCAAGGATGAGTGCAGACAGCGCGCAGAACCCAGACTTGTAGTTTCTATGGTACAATCACCCTGCCCTCAGGGACACCCAAACCCATGAGCGATCAAATCTCTCAAAGAAATGGAGTAGTATTCATATATAACCCACACACATCTTCTGTGTACTGTAGTTTAAATTGCCTCTAGATGACTTGCACTGCCTAACTCTCTCTGTCTATGCTATGTAAATAGTTGTTATACTACATTCTGAAGAGAAGGCCAAAAAAAGCCTGTGTTCAGAACAGACAATTTTTTGAGAAGCTTCTCGTGTGAGGTCGGTTACTCTGTGCACGCCAGAGCAGCAGAGATGGAGGGCAGAGCACACATAGCATCTCCATTGCTCAAGCTGTTTGGAGTTGGGTTTCATCACTTGTGGCTGAAGAGCTCCTGACAAATTCAGAAAGTCAAAGTCCAGTTGTTCAGAACCTGGAGAAAGGAAGGCTCAGAGATGTCTGTACAGCAGAGTAAAGAAGAATCTGTGTTCATTTAGGAATCTGTGCATGGCTGGAAAAACTACCCCCAAAAGTTAGGGAAAGGTTAGCACAGGGAAAAAAACCAGGAAAGTGATCAGATCTGAGGTGGCATGAGCCGGATTTGGAGAGGACACCAAAAGCTTCTGAAGCCCGGGCAGCATTCAGATGCTGAGGCTGGTGGTTGGCCATACAGCCACTTAGGTAATTATTGCCATTTTTTAAATGTACAAATAGCTTATACTTTCTATGTACAGATCATAGATTTCAACTGTTTAAGAAACTTGCACTGGGGAAGGAGGAGGGGAAAAGAGGACAGATAACAGGTATCAAAACACACTTAGGAGGAGTAAGTTCTAATCTATAGCACATTTAGGTGTGTTTAGTAAACAACATTTAATTACCTATTTTTTTACCTTGGGCTTTTATAAATTTTATTTGTTATCATTTTTTATTAATACATTATGTATACACATCCCAGATACACTCCACATTGACAATTTCTACTAGTATATGACACACCTTAATTCTCATTTTTGCCCTTCCTGTACCCACCCTACCACCACCTCTCACCCCTATATACACACACTTTGTTTCCTTTTTTTTAAACCATCAATTTTTTCTTTCCTCATTATTTACCCCTAATCATATTACAGTGACATATGTGCACCCATGTTTATAGCAGCTCAGTTTGTGATAGCTAAATCTTGGAAACAACCCAAATGCCCATCAACTCTAGATTGGATAAAGAACATACAGATTTCTTTTCTAAAATGGAGTGCTACTCTGCCATAAACAATGATGAGATTGAATCATTTATACTCAAATGGATGTATCTTCAGGACATAATTATCTATTTTTTAACTAGCTAGAAGAGAGGTGTTTTTTTTTTTGAGATAGGGTCTTGCTTTGTAGTTTATGCTGGCCCTGATCTCACTATGTAGCCCAGGCAAGCCTGGAACTCAGCAATCCGCCTGTCTCTGCCTCCTGAGTCCTGGGATTATAGGCATGAGAAACCACACCTGGCACTGTGGTGTGTGATATTGACTGCTGGTGGACATGAGTCACCATGCCCAGTATTGCATGTGGTTACCTAAATCAAACTCAGGACCTTGTGCTTGCTAGGCAGATGTTAAATCTCTGGCCCTAGAAGACAGGATTTTGAATGTTTCTAGCAAAACAAAATGATAAGTATTTGAGAAGATGGAAATATCAGTTCCTTTGATTTAATCATTGTACCTTGTAAATATATATCTAAATGTCACACCCATACATATGTACACAGTATATAAAGCAACTATTTTTAAAAACACAGATCTCACAGAGCTTATAAATGAAGCAAGAGTCATACTCATTGCACAAAAATGTGGACAGTAAAAGAGGTAAAGAGGAAGAATTTTGTATCATATATGGCACATGGCAAGTCCTTGTCAGATATTCAGTGCTGTTAGAATAATAACTGGTGATATTGGGAGGATTATACAAAGGAGTACATATTAATTGACTGTGTCATATATTGGTACAAACTCCCCAGTGTTATGTGTGAGTGTGAGATGCATGCAAATTGTACCAATAAAGAATGCAATAAAAAAGTCCATATTAAGCATTTTGTACAATTTATGCCATCTAAGAAATGGTTCTTTTGAACTATTATTATTGTTACTATTATCATTTTTAGAATATTCTTCCAAATAGGCATTGTATGTATGTATGTATGTATTTTGATACCAGGGACAGAACTCATGACCTTGCACTTGCGAGGCAAGTGCAAGAATAACTGAACTAAGTCTGCAGCCCCCTATTCTAACTTTTTTTTCATCAGAGCTAGCATATAAGCTTCTCGGACCAGCAAATCTTCAACAAAAGTAGCTCATCTACAGTTCTGTTTGTAGGAAGAGGTTTATTTCTACTGCCACTCAGGCTGCAGACTCTGGCACATGTGACTCATTTATATTAATTAAAACTCAAAGGAAATTTTATTCCTCAGTTGTGCGAGTCACATGTCGAGTGCTCCGTGACCATGCGGGTCTTATGACCCTATTGTCAACTTTATGGACGTGGAATCCTCCTCCTGCTGTGAAAGTTCTAGTGGGCCCCTCGGCTATACTAGCGAGTAATTAAACCCAGAACTGGGAAGGCACAGAGCGCTCTGTCTGGGGGTTGGGAGAGCGAGCACTTTCCTGGCAAGACTTCACAGCCGGTTCCTAAGAGGACCAGGGCATGGCCCCACCTTGATCCACTGACAATGGCCCCAGGTCCCCTTCAGCCCTGTGTACCCTGAGCCTGCGCTGTCTTCACCTCCAGATGGGAGCAGAACACTGGGATAGGCCTCCTCGATTTGGGTCATGAAATCAGATTCGTGATGACAGCCCTCAGTGTTTCTATGGTGCACAGTCTGGCTCTCTGGCCTCCAGCTCCTAGGACCCGCTTCACTGCCACGGCCATCAGGAGTCAGTTGTCAAAGAGCCACGATGAGTCAGAGGCAGATCCATAGCGATGGGCTGTGTGGTCTGTTCACCATGATCAGGAGGGACATATCTATCCCCACAATCAGATGGACACATCCTGGTCCAGACCCCCTTGGGATCTGGCATAGTCAACATTGTCCTTGTATTCTCAGGAATTCTCTGTTTGCTGTTGTTTTCCTCTTAGCTCTTTATTTTAAAATCTTAGACTCAAGACATTCCAAAAGTACTACCGAGAGTTCCTAAGTACCTTTCCCCTGCCTTCACCAAGAGTAGCATCTTACATAACCAGAGTATATGGCCAAATCTGGGGCACAATGTTGGTGTGATCATCTTTTGTTTTGATAGTATCAAATGTATAATTGGAAGCTCATGGCCACCACTTTGAGCACCTCTTGTAATACATTATAGAGACCAAAGATGATTTGTATTAATCTCATAATGTCTCAACAAATTCAGTATTAACATATTTATACAAGTTTTTTTTCCCAAAATGTGTATACTTTTTTCATAGATTCCATACGTGTTTTATTTGCATCTATCCCAGAAGGTGCAAATATGTTCAAAAGCAAATTTACAACAAGTAAGATTGTGAGAATAGCTGCCCTGAACCACACCAGGGGGATTATGTAAGGAGTGCTGGGTTTACCTAGTACAGTACATTCCCAGTAAACCCAGAGAGACAGCCTAGACATTTAGAAATAGAAGTCATGTAATTGGTTTGTCCCTAAAACATTTTTATATCTGTAATTTCCTATACCTAGATGTTATGTTATTTCTTACAAATACTGTCCCTGTGTACAGTAGAAGCATTATTCTTATTTAAGGGAGAAAAACGAATTGCTAAGTGAAATAGATAGTACATGCTCACCTAAAATAATAAAAGAGTAATTACTTAGCTCTGGTTTTTATCTTAAAATTCTTTCCATCTTAAATTTCCTTTCTGTCTGGAAAGTTACCAAATATGCTACAGATTTGCATAACAATCTTCCTTTGAATGAACTACATGATACATAAGCCTTAGCTTTAAGGCCCATTTTCAGTGCTAAAAATGAATATTAAGTATGTTTGCCATTATAAATAATAAAACCTCAATCTTTTAGAACTGAATGTTCCCCCTGACCCGTCATATTATTTCAAAAGCATTTTGTACTAATTGTTTTATGAAAACTCTTTCTCCAGATTAATATTTCAACTATTTAAAAATAAACTTTATTGTACATTATCACTTGAATAGACCAAATAATTTTTAGTTCCTCCATAGACAATTAGCTTTCAAATTGAATCATGGTGGCTTATTTTTTAAAATAAAGAAGACTCACTGAACTAGATTAAAATAGATGCTTTATTTTGAATTATAAAAGCAATTCATTTTTCATACATCACATTCAAAGCATGGTTATTATTTTAAAAAGATACTGCAGGCTGATTTTATGGTCTTGTCAATAAGAAAAGCTATCATGTAATAGTAATCATAAAGGATGAAATGTGAAAAAATAAGGGGAACATCTATTTTACTTTCTTTGAACTCATCTAAATGAAGAGTCATTTACACAAAGATAAATAGGGCTGAGTTATGAAATTACCAGACTTACTTATTATGCTATAATAGTTGGAAGTAATATGAAAAAGACATGTACAAAGCAAGTCCTTGAGCAGGCTAAAGTCACTTGAAACTATAGCTTCATGTAGAACAATAAAAAATTCTCCTCATTTGGGCCAGAGATTTGGCTCAGTGGTTTTGGCGCCTGCCTCGCAAGTGCAAAGTCCTGAGTTCGATCCCCAGTAACCACATACAGTGTTGGGCGTGGTGACTCATGCCCACCAGCAATCAATACCACATACCACAGTGCCAGGCGTGGCGCCTTACACCCATAATCCCAGCACTCAGGAGACAGAGACAGGAGGATTGCTGAGATCGAGGCTTGCCTGAGCTACATAGTGAGCTGAGGGCCAGCCTGAACCTCAAAGCGAGACCCTGTCTCAAAAAAAAAAATTCTCCTCATTTATATATCTGAGCAAAATGTCTCAGGATTCCAGCTGCAGATGGCAAATTTAACATACATTTACAGTGTTTCTTTTCTCCTTAAAAGTCAAAGCAGATACTTACTGAGCACCTACTGTATGACAGGTAATTAACATGAAATTACAAGGAATCTATCAACAAACAGAATTTTGGACAACTTCCTCCAAAACAGGAAGAGGATGACCTACTCTGATAAACCAGAGAGAGCCTTATGTAGGTCCTGTAAGAGGCCCAAGCAAAGGAGGTGGTGATATATAAAGAAGAAACAGTAAAGAAATTCTAAATCAAACAAGAGTTAGCAAACTTTCTGTAAAAGGTCAGATAGTGTATATTTTTTTATTCGCAGCCCATACAGTCTCTCAAAACAAAAACAAAACTGAACAAATACAATCTCTTTTACAAGTATCAGCCCTGCCATGTCAGGGTAAGACTCGCATAGACCATACGGGAACAACTGTGGCTTAGTCTGGGTAAAATTTTATGTACAAAAACAATAGGTCACGGGCCAGAGGGTTAGCTCAGTGGTTCCAGCACCTGCCTCACAAGCGCAAGGTCCTGAGTTCGATCCCCGGAAACCACATACAATGCTGGGCGTGGTGACTCACGCCCACCAGCAATCAATACCACATACCACAGTGCTGGGCGTGGTGGCTCACGCCTGTAATCCCTGCACTCAGGAGGCAGAGACAGGAGGATTGCTGAGTTCGAAGCTTGCCTGGGCTACATAGTGAGCTCAGGGCCAGCCTGAACTACAAAGCGAGACCCTGTCTCAAAAAAAAAAAAAAATAGGTCATGGTGTTCCAACCTCTGAACTAAAATTTTTATCATTGTGGCTACATTCTATTAAATGGGTCAGTATTTTTAAAAAAGCGTTTTAAGATAAAACTGTCTCAAATTTTATCTTTGGCTCTGCCTCTTGTCCCTGCCTTTCCCCACACACCAGTGATTTGCAGAATCCCCTTGGTCAATCAGTAATATGAGGCAGGTCTTGAGTTTCCTCCTCCACCCTCGATCTTACCAAGAGCAGACTTTAGTCCTTTCTGTTCTTATGTGAACCAGTTTGTGCTTCCTCTTTGCTATCAGCAAGGTCCCTGCAGTGGTCTCCTGTCAGCTCTATTCTAACCACTCACACCCTCTGGATTTTTAGTAATTTGATCAACAAATACTTATTGAACCCCAGTGCTTTGCTCCAATCTGGCACACAGTACATGGTTAGTAAGTACCTATAGAAAGAATGAACAATTCTCAATGCCTCTCTAAAAGAAAATATCCCCGGCTTTGATCTTTATCTAATTCCAGTGTAAGGAGCACTGAAATAGAACAACTCCATAGGAAATAACACAAAATTATCATTTATAATAAGAATTACTAATAATTCAAATTTCATTAAGCTGACTAAGGAGTTCAAACCACTAATGATCACTTTCCTGTAGAATATGATGCCGGTTAACAGATCTCTGGTTTTTTCAGAGACCAGAATAAATTACAGATTTTCACTGTCTGTCCCCTACAGGAGAGACTGTCTGTGACTTGCTCCTGTCCCTAAAACATGAAGAGCAGCGACCCACATTGAATCCAAGCAGAGACAACTTAAAGTTGATGTGCAGCCTTCCCACTGTCACTACCTATCTTCATTTCAGAAGAAGTTACTAAAATGGGGTGACATAGGACCTCGGAAATGTATCCTGTCATGGTTTTGGAGGTTAGACCTTCAAAATCGAGGTGTCAGCGAGGCCACGCTCTGTGTAAAGAACCACAGAAGAATTCTTCCTGGCTCTTCCAGGCTCTCCCCTCGCCGGCATTCCTGGTGGTCCTTGACCTTAGATGAGGCACTCCAGTCTGTCTCCTGCTGCAAGCCAAATTCCTCTCTGTGTGTGCATCCCTTCTTGACCTCTGTATCTAAATCTCCCTCTCCTTTCTCTCACGAAGACAACATCGTTGGAATTAGTCATCTGACACACAAAACTCAGGGTGACTTCATCTTCAGGTGATTACATCTGGAAAGACCCTGCTACAATAAGGGTACACCATAGGTCCTCGGGGTTAGAGTGATTTAACCCAGTATACCACTCTACGCTCGCAGTCAGGAGGCATTTTTTTTTTTTTTTTTTTGAGACAGGGTTTCGCTTTGTAGTTCAGGCTGGCCCTCAGCTCACTATGTAGCCCAGGCAAGCCTCAAACTCAGCAGTCCTCCTGTCTCTGCCTCCCGAGTGCTGGGATGACAGGCGTGAGCCACCACGCCCAGCACTGTGGTATGTGGTATTGATTGCTGGTGGGCGTGAGTCTCCACGCCCAGCATTGTATGTGGTTTCCAGGGATCGAACTCAGGACCATGTGCTTGCGAGGCAGGCGCTGGAACCACTGAGCTAACCCTCCGGCCCCAGGAGGCATGTTTTAAGATGGAGCCTTTGTCAACTTGAGTCAACAAATGACTCCATGAGACAGGTGTGCTTCCTCACCCCTCATTTCAGCTCCACGTCTTCCGAACACAGTGACAAGCAAATCACCGGGCCCACTTTGACATTCCCGGTGTCTACATCTACCTCTCTGTCTTTGCTCACTACATTTAACTGATTCATGTAAATGAAACATGTTTCACTGTCCGGCACTTGCTTATAACTTGCCTCTGCCCTTCCTCACAGGGTAGAACTCCTACTGAGCACTGGCTGTGATGCTTCCCTTGAGGCTGTGTACAGAGGGATTTTCAGGAAAGGAGAACAAGCCCAGTCAGAAAGAGGATACAACCTACTTTGGTGGAGAAGAAAAGAAAAGATCAATTTCAGTGTCAGCGAGAATTGTCTGAAGAGACAAATGGTAACATTTGAGGAGAGGTAACCCTAAGAGGCTCCGGTCTGTTCTAGCCACTGTGCTTAGGGCTTTCCAGATATCATTCCCTTTAATACTCCAGGAGGTCTTTTATAGCCATCTTATAGGACAGGAAAAGGAGGCTTCAAAGATGAAGGAATTTACCCAGGGGTGCCAGCAACTCCAGTCGCTCATTCCGACTCACTACCACGGGCCCTTTGGCCTCACTGGTATGTGCCTTCTGTTCCGCCGAGCCCGGGTACACGGGTGGAATAGGGTTTCCACCCCGAAACACTCAAGCTTCCTGTCTACCCACACGGTTATGCCCGGGCTGACTGACCACGCAGTCTTCAACAGGCTGCCGTTTCATTTCGTTGCTGGTAGGTTGGCTTTCCTACCTTACTTTCCAGACTAACCCAAATTCATTCATTTTTCCATTCATAGGAATTAAAGTTGGATTTGATTTTCAAGTCTGGCCATAGATACTAGATATTGTATGAAGAACCTCTGTTTGTCCTCTGAAGCATCGTAGCAAATCCAAGAGCCCGAAGAAGGCCGGAGATGTCACTCAGCGGTGGAGCCTTTCCTGGCCTAGCACGTGTGGGGCCGGGGTCTGATCCTTAGCACCTAAGTGAGAAGCAGTCCTGCAGTCCCCAAAGGAACAGTGGAAGCCAAGCCAACACTGTTTTTAAGTGTTTCCAACCTGTTTTCAAAATGGTCTTACCAGGATTGTTTTCTAAACAACCCTGCGAGAAGCCAGCCACTTCTGAGGTCAGGTTTTGCTTGTGTCTATGCTCAAAGAAGCGGAGACTATCCAGGCTGGCGTCCGACAGTATGAACGAGGCCATTGAAAAAAGTTGTAGGAAAGTTAAAATCCATGTCGACTGGTTTTTACATTCGCCAGGCAGCATTCCCGTGCTCTCGTTGGCATGCAGACTGGAAAAGGAAACTTTCCACCAGTCTGTCACTTGCTACTGTTTCCACTTATTTTACTGTGACTCCAATTTTAACAGTTTTTTAGAAGTTAAAAAAGTTTGATTCCTTCTGTGTTTGTTTCAGAACATTTCCCAACATGAAAACATGCTTGGGGGAGGGGACACAAAATCAAAGATTGGAGTTTCTAAAATTCAGCTGTTTAACATTCAGATAATTGCCTGCCCTTTTCTCTTTTTTTTTCTTTTTTTTTTTTTTTTTATATTTTGTCTGAATGCTTTGGCATGGAGGAGCCCCACAGTCTGCTAGTAACTTTGTCTCAACTCTCCTTACTGCATTTATTAAAGACACTGAAATATGTATATGCTTTTCAACAGTCTGGGATCCTAAAACAGGAAAATGGCGGGGGGTGCAAACAAGTTTAGGGTGGTCACACCTGGGTAACTCTTGAACTCGTCTTTGTTGATGTGTGCAGGGGAGCTAGGTTAGGGTCAGGGCAAGGAGGGCACGTTTGTCACTGGTACTCTGTGAAGCGCTTAGAACCCAGTGGCCGCTGGGTTTTTGTTTCCCTCGCATAGTATCTTCTAAGACTGAACGCGCCGTCTTTCTGGCTGGGAAATGCGAGCGAGCTGCTTTCCTATGAGCTAAGGCACCTCAGACCGGCATACGAAGCCGGGAGCTCTCATTTCCCGCTGGCATCGTCTTGAGCTGCTCTGGCTGAAGAAGAGCAGAGGAAATACATGTGAGGAGAATCAGAGAGGAGAGGGTCAGGAACAGATGTGCGCGTCAAGGGAAAGCAGTTTAAATTAAAGAAATGAGACGCCTGCGGCTGGGAAGACACACCCCTCGCCATCGGCCTCAGGGCAGCCCAAGGGGCGCTCTCTTTGTTCTTTGCCCTCGCCTTTCACGTTTCCAGTGTCGGCGTCTGTCTTTTCTGTTCAGTCGTCCCCACAAGGGCAGAGCTGGTGTCAGTATATGACCTCCAACGGGTGCTCCGCACGGATGTGCTCCGAGGGCTGTGGCGCACGCCTGCCCCCGCGCCCATGTGCCCGCGGCGCCTGGCACGTAGTAGGCTCTGCCGACATCTGCGGAGCAAATGATCTGTGAGTTGTGGGCGGTGAGCACGTGGAGCCTGGGAAACCGGGGCAGCAAGGGAGCGTGTCCGAGACCACAAAAGCGACTGGGGCGCTTGCGGAAGGGAGCGGCGGGCGCCCGCGGGGAGCAATGGCACCGAGCAGACGCCCCGCGGGGGGCGCTGACTGCCGCTGCGGGCCAGGTGGGGCGCGGCACGTGCGCGGCCCGGGGCGTCCGGGGGTGAGCGCGCGTGTGCGCAGGGGGCGTGGGGTGTGCCCGCGCGTGCCCCCGCGCGCGCTGCCGGGCGGGCGCCGGCGTGAGTCACGGCGGGACTCGCCTTTATAATCGCGCCCGGGCGGGCTCCGGCGCCGCCGTCGCGCACGTTCGAGGGCGCGATGAGAAGCCCGCGCTGCGTCCCGCTCCTGGTCCTGCTCCTGCTGCCGCCGCTGCTGCTGTCGCCCCGGGCCGGGGACGCTGCGGTGATCACCGGGGTAAGAGCCGGCGCACCTGTCGGTGGGGCGCGCCGGGGTGACCAAGGGGCTCGGGGAGGGGCGCGCGTGGGGCAGGGGAGAGCCGCCGGCCCGGAGACACCTGTCCGAGCCCCTCCGGTGCCTCCGGGCGACTGCGCTGCCCACAGCCTCTGACTGCTCGAGACGCTGAGAAAAAATGATGAGTGTCACGCACCATCTCACCGCCACTTTCTTCCGCTTCTCCCTCCGGACCCCACAATTTCGCGCCTCGGGTGGGGTCCGCTGCGAGGGAAAAGAAGTTTCGTTCAGTCTTTTCAAGTACTTTTCAAGGCTCTCCAGCCCCAAGCCTTTCAAAACTGACGACCTGTCCCAGAAATGCGAGGACGCAGCCGAGTATCCCAAGTCCTGTGGGTCTTACGCAGAAATTCCCGGACTTTGCAAACACCCGCCCCCCCCCCCCCGCCATGCGTGCCCAGCAGAAACCCTTTGTAATGACTTGGGTCAGGGCCTTCTGTGCACTTTGAGAAGCAGCTGTGGTCGCTTGCTCCCAGTTCAGAATTTTTTCTTTCTTTCCTTCACTCTCTTGAGGTCCACCCTGTAAAAGTTTTCCACTTCTGGTTCCTGATAAAGCATCTCCAGGGTGTAATGCTGGAGGCGGCTGCCAAGTAAACCTCCTTTAAACTTAAGAGGTCTTCATCATTCTTGGAAGTGGCCCCTGGCTCAGTTCTCTCCTCCTCCCCGGTGTCCTCTGTGTGGACCTGAAGAATGAGTTTACAGAACAGAGTGAAAAAGTCTAGTCTAGCTTATGTCAGTTATGCAAAAACCTCCAAGACTTGTTCCTTGTTCAACTGTTTTACTTTCAAGTGTGTATTTCACTTCATTCACTTCTTTTATTTTATTAAACTGCTTCAAATATCAAGATACATATTATCACTTAAATAAAAATGGATATATGCGGTTAAAACGAGAAGTAGGAAAGCAATGGTATTTGATTTCAAAGTGTATTATCCTGAGAAAATAAAGTGCTGTTGCTTCTGTATTAGTCAATGATTGGATAACATTTTGAAAGCCCATGTGCTATGACAGGATTTGATTACATCCACAAGATAGTTAGGAACTTGTATTTATTAGATTTTTTTGAAATTATTTGTATAACTTTGTCAATAGTCTGTGTGGTTGAACAAAAGTTCGCACAGGTCTTTCTGAAACATGAGAATTGTAACATGGTTGAGTTTGTTTCCTTCTTCCCCTGCTGGCTCACTTTAAATGTCTCCTAATCCTCTGAGCCCAAGAGTCCTTTGCAATATAAGTATCTTTTTGTTCCATTCACAGGAAAAGGCTCTTTGAATAGGTCTGCAATGGGTTGAGGATGAAGGGCATTGGGAAACAACTGTTTAATTAAAATTATATAAACTTAAGCAATTCTTTGTAAATTCTCCAAGAACTGAAGCTTTTCTGTTGCAAAATGAAATTTTATCACATTGTATGTCTATGGAGGAGGTTGGACTGGGTTTATTATGTAGTTATGGACGCTGCTGCTGTTGTTGTAACTCAGTGTTAGGAAAAGAATATTTTAAAAGCTTTCTCTAAAGCCACATGGCAATAAAATGTAGTTATATCTCCCTGACAGAAACCATCTGGATTCAAATGAAAATCTCAGTGACTTATCTAGATATATATATATATACATATATATATGTATATATATATATATACATATATATATGATGTTAAACATCCAAGTGATTGAATTTTAAAGGATTTTGGCTGGATTTTTGATTGTCTTATAAAAAGAGCTGTTGGGGCTTCAGAATTCAGGGTATTAAGCATCTGCTGAAGTAAAAAATTGGCTGAAACTTCCAGTTTAAGTATTTGCTTTTTTTAATAACACATAGGTATTTTGAAATTGATTTATATGACCATATAGATTTGTTAAAATTGTATTGGAAAAGATTGTTAACTGGACATTTCATCTATGGAATGTGATAGCTGCAGAGACATGTTTTCTGGCATAGAGATTAAAAACTGGAAAATGGAAATGGTTGGGTGTTCTATATAATCCAAACCACGCAAAGTGAAATGGTAGTTTCAGCCACATATTTATTTTAAATAGATGGAAAAAATTCTAACAGAAGTAAATAAGCTCCAACACAATAATACTAAGAATGGACCCGTATTGTTTTGTTTCAAGAAGTCATGGGTGCCCCCAAAGAATGAGTTCCTTGAAATACTGGACTGTTTTAGTTGTTTCCAGCAAATGTACACTTAAATTTGTGCCAAAACTTAGAACTTTTAGTATGTAATATATACAGCACAGGGCAGCTTACTTTATCAATAGCAAAACAATTATTGCACAGGATAGTGTCCCATTTTTCGTTAGTCCTAAGAAAGAAAAATAGTTCTTCAGATCCATTTTTATGCAAATAAATTTAAACTCCATTATTTCTGCTCAGTAGACTATGGAAATTCCTCCATGGTTGATTCTTTCATTACAGGTATTTACCAGTTTTACATTGTGAGCAGGTAATTTGAGTAATTACTGTCAATAACTTCCATTTATTAGTCTACTAAATGTTATGGGATACCTAGGCTGATTTTGTGATACAACATAGAATATCCATTTTACAGCTTATTCACCTGAAAGGAGAGTAGCGTAAGATACAAGTCCTGATTTGTCCATTGTCAACCTTTTCTAAAGAGGAAATGGTGAAAATCAAGTTAGTGATGTGAGAAGCAGCAAATCTCATGAACCAAAATGCAAATATTTGAAAGGGAAAATGAGTGCTTCTAAAATTTACCTCGGTGCCTTTATGGGTCTAGAGCATTTCATGCCAGATTTAGAGACCATTTATGCCTCTTTCTACATTAGGCCCAAAGTATTCTGCAGTTAATAGTCATAAAATCTTCTGATGCAATTTATGTAGTTCCTATTGGCCATATATAGTGTAAGACTAATATAGGCGTATTTTTCAAGTTCCAAGCCAATTCAGCCATAAAACACTAGGAAAAGCTGATTTTGGTTTTTTAAATCTTGTGTTTATGATTTTTATAGTGCAGGAGCTATTATTTAGTCCATTTTTTAAAAACTGGGAAAAATCTATGCTTATCAGATTTTAGTATAGATATGAATAAGTAAGTGAAGCATACAATTTCTTTTATATATCTACATGATTATTAAAATCATTGTGTTGGGAATTTAAAGATCATTTTCACTGCTAATTTTAGATTTCCCCAGCCTGTATCTTTCCCGTTGTCTATATTTATCTGTTTGTTTATTGCATTTCAGGCCTGCGACAAGGACCCCCAATGTGGTCGAGGCATGTGCTGTGCTGTTAGTATCTGGGTTAAGAGCATAAGGATTTGCACACCTCTGGGCAAAGTGGGAGACAGCTGCCATCCACAGACTCGAAAAGTTAGTATACGTAAGTCTGCACTCGTGGGAGTTTTCTTACATTGCCGTACCTTAACTCCAAGCAAGGCCCGCGTGACTCCAAACCTGGGGTAGTGTCTCTGAAGTTGGAAGTCAGAGGAGACAACAATGGAAAAGAACCCCACTGTTGGTGTTTGTGTGGCATTAGAAACATTTTGCCAAAATAATTTCTAACAGATGAATAGGACTAGAAATTACTTAGGAAAAAGTATACATCACATTTCTAGTATGTTTCTTTGCAGAAACCAAAGTATAGAAGTTTCTAAAAGGAGTATTATACCTGCTGATCAAACAACAACAACAACAAAAAAATAGGATTTGCGTTTCTTTCTTTTATTTTTCCACAAACATCTTAAAAGTTCTATGTTTTGGACCGGAGGGTTAGCTCAGTGGTTCCGGCGCCTGCCTCGCAAGTGCAAGGTCCTGAGTTCGATCCCCGGAAACCACATACAATGCTGGGCATGGAGACTCACACCCACCAGCAATCAATACCACATACCACAGTGCCAGGCATGGTGGCTCACGCCTGTCATCCCAGCACTCGGGAGGCAGAGACAGGAGGATTGCTGAGTTCAAGGCTTGCCTGGGCTACATAGTGAGCTCAGGGCCAGCCTGAACTACAAAGTGAGACCCTGTCTCAGAAAAAAAAAAAAAAAAAGTTCTATGTTTTGTCTGTACGCCAAAAGGATGGCTCATGATTGGAGAGATTAGTGATACTTAATTCTCCAGTTTACTTTATTAGGTAGAGACCCAGGCTCATAGAGATCTAAATAACACTTTGGGAAAGCCTCTGTACTAAGTGGATGACCGTAGGACTTGAGAATAGGTTTGGACAGGGCTGTAGAGGTTGTGTCCCGGGGTCAGACCAGCTCAGCTTCCTGATGAGCAAGCAGAGAGGCAGAAGGGAGCGGTGAAGCGTGAGGAGCTGCAGGAAGGTCGTACTTGCCCTGCAGGTTGAAGACTTCAGAACACCACGCAGCCGCCGCAGGTCCATGAGCGCTGCTGGGTTCTAGTCCCTCATACTTGCCTGTGAACTGGGGTCCAGGGCCTTTGAGAGGAGCCCCAGGCAGGCGGCTGGCTGGAGGCAAAACTCAACCTCTCCATGTTCTCACTACACATTGGGTACTCTGTTAAATATTTTCAAATCTAACAGAATTCTACATTCTATTTCATTTTTTCCATCTGTGATTCAGCACTTACGATTATAATAGAACTAGACATCTTTCCTGTAAAATCACAGTGCCAAATATCACTTAATAGTTTGCCCTTCTTGGAGCAAACATGATTAAGTAAACTGTGGGCTGTGGGCAGAGTGCTGGAATATAGGTTCTAGTTGCCCCAGCCCATCTGAGGACTAAATTAGCCGTTGGCTTTTCTGCGGTTGCCTTGTGAAATGCTTCCTGTTGCGTTCAAACTATTCCTCCCTGTAGTTTCACCATGCGAGACTGCTGCCGTGTTAAAACATGATATGCACGTTTTATTCTTGGACATTTAAAGACAAGGTTCTAAAGTGTGAGTTGTCACTCTCAGTGCCAAACTCCCCACGAGCGAGTAGAGCAGCCCAGCTGCCTTTGGCACTACTCTAGGCCTCTGAGACACCTTTCTGTCATTGTGTCTGAAAAGTCACTCTCTCCTCCTTCAGGAACTGTGTCTTTTTATACAGTGTTGGTGGCACCTCCCGTGCTCTAGACACTGGTGTCTGCATTGTTTGCTTGAAGAGCAGGCGAAGCGCAGCACAATTGCAGCACTCTTTTCATGTTCATCTTTTCCTGTTATGTTCTAGGATGGGCCAGATGCTCTGTTCCGACTGAATATTCACCATAAGCCTATGGATTAGGCTTATTTTTGTCACATTCTATGTACAGCAACATTGAGCTTCCGAGAGGTGCGGGAACAAGTCGGGGTCCCACAGGGCTGTGCAAACTTTCCCTTCTCTCTGAAGTGTCCCCGTCCACTTAAACCCATTGCTGCCCTCTTCTGCCTCTGTGAAAGGAAGAGTTTTCTTAATTGAGCATTTAAGTCCAGTTAGCCAGAACCAGTACGTGTGAATAACAGAGACTAGATAGTCCCTGGGAGAAGTGCTAATGGGCCGGAGTGGGGGTCTGTGCCAACTGGTAGTTTTGCTGAGTTTTCCAAACCTGTGATGTTTGAAAGAGAACCAAATTGTTCCCTGGTTCGTTGACAACTTCAAATTCACATTTAATGCAGTGTCACTTCTAAAAGTAAACAAAATCAATCATTGCTCCTAAACCTGTATTTATCTCTGTCTTTTTAAAATCACGGTCTAATAATCTTTAAATAACAGATAATGGTTTTCATAGTATGATTAAGTACTGAAATAACAGAAGCAGTAAAAGATAAGTTTCATGTCAGATTGTAAATTGCCTCTATTCAGATGTCTACTTGGAATATGTTTTAGAATTCAATTTCATAACATTTCCTACCATCCTTCTTTTCATTTTTGGAAATATATTTTCACAGTTCATTTTGATGACATGTTTTAAGAGTAGGTCTTAGATGGGTGGGAGATTTAGCTCAGTGGTTCCAGCGCCTGCCTAGCAAGCACGAGGTCTCTAGTTCGATTCCCAGTAACCACATACCACAGTGCTGGGCGTGGTGGCTCACGCCTGTAATCCCATCACTTAGGAGATTGAGGCAGGAGGATTGCTGAGTTCAAAGCTTGCCTGGGCTACATAGTGAGCTCAGAGCCAGCCTAAAGTAAAACGTGAGACCTTGTCTCAAAAAAAGAAAAGGATTAAAAAAAGAGTAGGTCTTAGAGTTGTTACTTTTTACAAATGAAAGTGACATTTTTTTAAAGGGTTTTTTTTCTAGAGGATCTCCTATGTATGGTCTCCTCAAAACAAATGGAGAAAACAGTTTTTCCTAGATCTACCCTGGTCAACATTATGGCACAGCATTTAACTCTACAGATGGAAAAAGGGAGACACTATAGAAAATGATTTTGTCTTTTGGTTTGACTCAGTTTTTAGCCACCAAAATCTGTCTGAGTAAAATGGACAGTGTGTGATGAGTGGGACTCACCAGTTTAGGTGGGGAGTGATTGCCCCTAGGAGCATTTCACCCCTTTACTGTATGTGCATCACTTGATTTGTAGGTTTTACAGTCACTATCATTTTAAAATTATATAATTTTAACTTTATATTTGATAATTCAAAAATAGAGTAAACTCTATTCTATCTCTATACTTGTTTCCTTCTAAAAAGAACATATTTTCTAAACACATTTTAAGCAAAGCATATGTTTTAATAGGTATTCTTTTTTTTTTTTTTTGCTTTTTGGAGACAGGGTCTCGCTTTGTAGTTCAGGCTGGCCCTGAGCTCACTATGGTGCCCAGGCAAGCCGCGAACTCAGCAGTCCTCCTGTCTCTGCCTCCCGAGTGCTGAGATTACAGGCGTGAGCCACCACGTCCGGCACTGTGGCATGCAGTGTTGATTGTTGGTGGGCGTGTCTCCATGCCCAGCATTATATGTGGTTACGGGGGATCGAACTCAGGTCCTTGCACTTGCGAGGCAGGCGCTGGAACCACTGAGCTAACCCTCCGGCCCAATAGGTATTCATTTTAATAATTTCCTAACAGTTAATGATTAACTTTCTGAGTCACATCTATAGGAAATAGTTTGTTTATATAAAAAAGATATCCTAATTTCTACTAATAGCTATATTTTTTAAACTGATTTTTGGTCTTCATAATAAAATTAAGTGATTATTAAAAGCTAAGTATTATGTCAAATTTTCTATCCTGCTTCAATTACTATAATTAATATTTTAATTTTGATGGCCAGTTATTTATCTTTTCTTTTGCAATTTCAACATAACTGGGTTTCTCTAAGTCTTGTTTTTAATTTTCCCCTTGTTTTTTTCCATGTGGGCTTGAACAAAGGGCTTGCTCATAGTAGGCAAGTGTTCTGCCATGTGCTGCACCCTAAGTAAACTCTACAGAATGTTTTTGCATCAGTTTTCTTTTGTAAAAAACTTATTAGTGATTTCTATTTTAAAGCTAACCTATGACAAAACACTGTAAATAAGATTTCAGATAAAAATGTTTCAAAATTTTTAGTAAGTATAAACTATGATCAGTATGACTAAAAGATTTCATGAACAGTGGTTGAAAGAAAGCACAACATGCTCATGTCCTCCTTCGGTACCCACAGCTACTTCAGGAGACATTGCTTTGGCCACAGTGGGCTTTGAACATGGATCTCTCCTAGATGACTGCCAGGCAGCCTCTGTGGATGACCCCATCCCTCTGCAGCCCTCCCTGGGGGTGGATTAGGGTGACCTTTCCTATCCACGACCAGACAGAAGGCTGACACTAGTTACCTGTGCCCCTTTATGCCTATGGAAGCAAACTCCCCATGGTCTCAGTGGGTTCAGCTTGTGCTGTTCTCCCAGTCACTGCCACATAATCCCTAATATTGCCCCTCTGACGTCGTTTTGCCCACTCATGATTTCTGTCTCAAGTAGAGCAAGCTGAAGTGGTACGGTAAGAGCCATGGGCCCAAAAGACTACTGGTACTAAAAGTAACCAGCAGCCAGAGCTGTAACGCTGTGGGTGGCTAGCAGCGCAGAATGGGAACTGCCGGGACCCGAGCCGCTATCTCTAGTGGCCGGAAGAGTTCTCGGCTGCAGATAGTGCTGGCTCTGAGCCGGAAAGAAAGCCTGAGAGCTGAGGCCCACACTTTGCCAGTTTGCAATTTTTATACCAATGGACGAGCTGTAGGTAACATTTTGGAAGCTCAGTATGGGCACTCTCCCTTTTAGAGGTCCCTAAAGAGCGCGGACAATGGCGACCTTAAACAGCTCAAGAACTTGAGCATTTCTGATTTGCATGTTACATGTGACCAAAAAACTCACACTAGCTGGTGATGAAATTGGGAAAGGATCTACTGAAAAGGCAGCGTCAGAAATCAAGCTCTTTGTCATTAGGAGCTCACAGATATAAGTGGAGGAGAGAAATTGCCACAGCCCAGTGAGGTTAAGAAAGGTTGTGAGGATGGAGGGAAATGGACTGGCTGGATCTTGGGAAACAAAGATCCGTATTTGAATAAGAAAAGACAGGGCGGGCTGGAGGATTAGCTCAGTGGTTCCAGCGCCTGCCTCGCAAGCGCAAGGTCCTGAGTTCAATCCCCGGTAACCACATATAATGCTGGGTGTGGAGACACGCCCACCAACAATCAACACCACATACCACAATGCCGGACGTGGTGGCTCACGCCTCTCATCCCAGCACTCGGGAGGCAGAGACGGGAGGATTGCTGAGTTCGCAGCGGCTTGCCTGGGCACCATAGTGAGCTCAGGGCCAGCCTGAACTACAAAGCGAGACCCTGTCTCAAAAGCAAAAAGAAAAAAAAAAAAAAAAAAAAGACTGGGTATCAGTTGTAGAGACCCGCAGCACAGTCCAAACCTTACGGGAAAGTCAGTGGAGGCCAACCCAGACTGGTGCCTGTACAGCCTTACTGCCCTTAGTGAAAAAAGAATTCAAAGGTATTTTGCAAAGTTCCACAGGAGCATGACTTTGTGAACACCTTCCAAGGGCACCTCCTGGGTTCACGAAGGGTCAATGAAAACGAGTGCCTGCAGCCTCCCTGCCTGTCCAATGACTTCATCTGTGAGTTTGGAAGTTGAATCACACTGGGCCTGCTGCGTGCTACGTGTATGCACGCGGGGGACAAGAAATGGTGGCTGGTTTGTGTTCAGGAAAGAGTTCATAGTGTGTGCAAGAGGCGTGGGGTAGAGGTGACAGTCATTGAACAAATATATACTTGAGGGTCTTTTATGCGCCAGACTAAGTGCTGAATGCTCATAAATAAACCAGACACAGCCCACTGTTCAGAGCGCCTGGAGTCAGGGCATGGCAGTAATTGAGAAGAGAGAACAGCCTCAGACAAAATAGGACTGAGCAGCTGCAAGCACTTAGTTTCGAGCTGGGTGACCTCGGGCATGTTACTTCACTTCCAGAGGCAGCTGCTTCTCTGGTCTCAGGGGGGCCAAGGGAAAAGGCAGCTTGCAGGTTTGGGGTGAGTTTCCTTCTCAGTGCCGCGTGAGGCCTGATGCAGGGTGGTAGGGCGTGGTGGCTGTTTTCCTTTCTGCGGCCTGCAGGTTGCCCAAAGGGTGATCACGGTGTTGAGACCCGTGCAGTACGTGTCTGTAGACACCATGAAGAGCACGTGCCCGTCTTCTTGGTACTGCCTTCCATCATTAACATGGCAGCCCCATGAGGGCTGGCGGCTTTTCCTCTTTGGTTCGTTGCTGTATCTCCCCACCTGAAATAAGGACCGACAAATACACAGCACTGGGTACATGTCTGCAGAGTGAGTGGATGAAATAAACATCCTTGATGGGCTCCATGCCTAATAGTTTGACATCCTCATTAGGGGCTCATTTTCCTTGGTATTGTTGCTTTTGTCAGTTTTTCTTAACCCCAGATCCACTGACCTTTTGGGCTAGGTCATTCTTTGTTGTCTTGGACATGTAGGATGTTTAGCAGCATTTCTAGCCTCCAGTCATTTGACGTGAACAGTGCCCCACTCATGACAAACCAGTGTGTTTCTGGATCTTGCTGAGGGATCCTGGTGGGCAGAACTATCCCTGGTTGACAAGCACTTGTGAGTGCAGAAGTTGTAGGCTTGGTGAAAGGGAAATTCTCAAAGCCTTTGGGTCAGAAGAGATTGTAAAGGTCGTTGACTATCAGTTCTCAGGCTCTCTCCTTGTAATCGTCTAAGCCAGTCTAGAACCAAGCACTCCCTCTGCTGTATTCGTGGTGGCAGCGGTGAGCCAGCCCTCACCGTACTCCAACTCACACAGTGACAGAACCATTCTGAGCACAAGTCTCCACTGGGCAGAGATGGTCAATGTGTGTGTATGTGGACACTATGGTTAGACCCTCGGCAGTTACGATGCTTCAGAAGGACAAAGGCACTGGGGTAGCTCAGGTATCTCGTGCTGACCACACTGACCACACCACACCCTTCCTTCCTGTTGCTTCCTTTTCTTCCCATTGTGTTTATTGATCTCAATCATCTCCCTGACCCTTCCAGAACCATTTTGGAAATGGAAGGCAGGAACGAAGAAAGAGGAAGAGAAGAAAAAGGAAAAAGGAGGTAAGAAGACCGTAAGCACGGTGCCACTAAAAGATATACTCAGATTACGACCCTTCTTTTATTGGACTACCAAGATGTGGGTCCATCCTATCAGTTTTGCCCAAAGGTTAGGTTAGAATGGTTCTGCCACTGTCTGAAGATGGCCTTTTTGTGTAAAATCTTTTCGAAGGCATCCAGAAGGTGCATCTCAGGTTTTTCTTAAGCACAGATAATTGAGTGGCGCAGTCTCTCTTGATGGAATAGAACAGGAAATACATGAGACTGATCCCAAATACAGTATTTGCGCTTGATAAAGGAAGAATACTTCTCTCTGCTGTGGTACGCTATGGAGGAGGGGTCCCTGATGCAGAGCTGGCCTCCTTCACGTTGCCCTGAATTGGAGCTGTTTGCTGTCTCGTTTCACTGGTTGTCACATGTCTCCAGCCCTGGGGTCACACGTTATCCACATAGCTCGCGAGACTGGCAGATACTCAAAAAGGCCCTAGTTCTAGGGAGGGAAATTATTTTGGCTTGCTTTACTCTTGAAGACATGCAGAGTTTGGAGGGTACTCCTCTTGCCATCGACACACATCGACACAACGTCACTGGTTGATCGTCCTCATCCAGCCTCCCTGGCGACACGGGCTGGGCTCTCAGGGGACTTTCGGAGCGAAGACAGCCTGTTCCTAAGGAGTCAGGGCCTGAGGAGTTCCACTTCTGTGAATTCAGCTTACCTCTTTCCATAATGTTGCTTTCAAAAAATTTACCCCCGGCATTCTGATACCCAGTATCTGTATGCAAATGTGTGAACTTATTTATTCATTCTGAATTTATATTTGCTTATTGTATAGCTGTGGACATGCCAGTAGTGTGAGGCTCTTCTTAAGGAGCCTCAGTGGCAGGAAGCTATTTTAAAAAGTGAAATGAGGGCTGGGGATTTATCTCAGTGGTTCTAGCGCCTGCCTGACAAGTGAAAGGTCTGGAGTTCAATCCCCTGGTAACCACATACCACAATGCCGGGCACGGTGACTCACACCTGAAATCTCAGCTCTTGGGAGGCAGAGGCAGGAAGGTTGCTGTGAGTTCGAGCCTAGCCTGGGCTACATAGTGAGCTCAGGGCCAGCCTGAACTACAAAACCAACGCTGTCTCAGAAAAAAAAAGAAATAAAATATAAAAGGAAAAGAAATTTAAAAAGTGAAATGAGCAAAATAAAAGGCAGAAAGTGTGTTCTCTCCAGTTCACTGCCAACCAAGCTTCCAGTCCTTGTTACTGGGATCTTGGACAGTTTATGCCTCAAGCTCTCATCTATAAAAGAGGTACAGTGAAACTAGTTGCCATCTTTATAAGATGACATATGACGAGCACTGAGTAGAATGTCCAATATGTAAACAAACACTCAGGAAATTTTAGTTTTTCTGCCACATGCTATCTCGCCGATGGTTTGGTTTGGTTCTTAAGCCTTATCTGGGTTTGACTTGGTTTTCTTTTTTCTGTAGGTTCCATTTTTCGGGCGGAGAATGCATCACACGTGTCCCTGTATGCCAGGCTTGGCCTGCTTACGGACTTCATTTAAGCAGTTTATTTGTTTAGCCCGAAAGTAATCACATTAGAGCAGAAATTTTAAATGTGAACAGCCACATGATGTCTGTAAAGTCTTAACTTGTGATTGTGCCAGATAAAAATATGCCAGAAAGAAATGCTGTTGCTTCCTCTGCTTTCCAAGTGACATTTTTATCTTTGATTTTTAAATGATTTTGTTTTCTATTGAAAGGGAATTTTAATTTTGGATAGAAATATAAAGTACAAAGCATTATGGAACTGGTTCTCATTTCCTTGTTTATATTTTGGTTTGGTTTGGCTCTTTTAATGCCAATAACAAACCCGGTTTCACATAAGTGAGAAGAAAAAGAATTGACGTTTTGTTACAGAGATGCTTATTCTTCCATCTCTTCTACCCCTTCTCCAAACAGACACATACACCTGCTGGTCCCCTGTCTTAGTCCTCAAAGCATTGTAAGGCCCTTACTTCTGTTCCCTTCCATTTCCCTCCCTGCCCATTAGCATTTTAGAGAGGAAGGTCTTGATCCCTTAGTTTGCTGGGAGAATCACTGGTTCAAACTGAGCTATTTGTCTGACATATTTAACATAACAAGAAGAAGTAGTTGAACTGGACATTCCCATCTACTGCTGTGGAGGTAAAGTTGGGAGAGCTGCTAGAATTTTCCTACACATGTCTAACCCAGTGAACTTCACCTCTGCTCTCTGGAGTAAATACAGAAGGAATAAAAACTCAAATTGTCTTAGTCTAGATTTCTAGATTTGGGCTCTTGTTTAAATAAAAAAACATCTTTTCCAGTGCAATGGCCCCCCCCCACCTCTTTTTCATTGTTGGTTTGCTTTAAATTCTCCAGTTAGAGATGTTCTAAAAATGTCACTTGAAGAGGAAATGTTGAGTTTCATCTGGCGTTACACTAGTCATCATTTTGAAATTGGTTTTAAGTTATGATTTAAACTTTGTAACCAAAAGGTCTATCATAATGAACTGCCTGATATCTTGCCATCTGTACCTGTATCAATATTGCTGTGTAAAAATTCTGTATCAGAATAATGACAGTACTGTATATCATTTGACTTATTTTAACATTATATCCTTATTTTTGTCTCAGTTGTCATCAGTTTTTATTATGAGCAGATTTCTAGAGTCCACATCCAAAAATGAGTGAAGACTCCAAAGTCAGTAAGATAGGCCTAATACTACATGCATTTCTAAACTACATCCAGAAAGGTTGTGTTTGCCTGAATTTTAAGGTAATCCAAAAGAAATAAACAATGTGTACATCAATGAAGTTTTGCAGCATGAAAGAAAATCATGACGTGTGGGAGTGACTGTAATCAGGAATGGACTCGTGGGCTTTCACACCATGGACTGGGAGAGAGTGAGGAGGTGTATCATGGGAGGGAAAGCAGGGTGTTAGGTGCTGATCAAACAGCAACATAGCTGGCCTTAAGAATCCGCCGAATATTGTAAACTGGTTCGATCTCACAAATAAACAACATATGAAATGAATTTAACTGACTAAACTTAGCCCCTGCTAACCAACCAACTGTTCTTGCTACCTCAAAAAAAATGTCCATTTTATAATTATTTACCAGCCAGGATTTACAGTTACCTGTTGTATGGGCTTTTATCCTTTGGGCTAACATGTGTCATAAGTGTATGGGATCTTGCTGCACTAATTGCCGTAGTTGGTCAGAGAAGTCGTATTCTTTATTTAATTTAGTTTCTGTTCAAGAAACATTGCTCCACATGTCTGTTGAAAAGCTTGACTTTAACAAATGGAATTAAGGGTAAAGGAACAGTCATCTAGCAATTCTGTTAAATTTGTTTCGCATAATGTTAAAGGCAACCTTTTCATTAGTGGTGAGAAGGTATTTGGGTCAATCAATTCATACACAATTTTGCTTTTACATATACCAATACAATTTTTTTTGAAAAACTGGTACCTAATGGGTAGACTATGTGTGTAAAGACAAAGCTATGCAAATGAATGTGCAGGCTGTGTGGAAAATTAAGAGCCATGCTGGCTGGCTCAGTGCCCCAGATGAGAGCTGAGGGCTGTCATCTGCTACCTTTCCTCTTGGTTACTGTTTTTATGAGTTTTAGTGTACCCTTCTATTTGGAGATTAGTTTTTCATTTACTACCATAAATGATACATTTCAAGTAATTGTTCCAAAAATTTCCTAAACGTTGTTGGAGATTGCTTTTTAAAATCATTTTATACAGTGTATATAAGGCTGGCCCTGAAGGGACTGTTATGCTGGGGATGGAGCTCAGTGGTGCTATACCTGCCTTGCAAGTGCAAGGACCTGAATTCAATCCCAGTACTGAAAAAAAAAAGAGGAAAAAAGGACTGTTACGCTGTTTCTTCCAGTTCCTAGGATGTGCCTGCCTTGGTATTGTGACTTCTACAAGGTAAGGCCAGTGGGATTTCCACAAGAAAAATGAAATCCCCAGTAGATGTTGATTAAAATGTAATGAATGCAGGTGGGAAATTTAGCTCAGTGTTTCCAGAACCTGCCTACCAAGCAGGTCCTGAGTTGGATCACGGGTAACCACATACAGCAATACTGGGCGTGGTGGCTCACACCTACCAGCAATCAGTACCACATACCACAGTGCTCGGTGTGGTGGCTCACGCCTGTAATCCCAGCACTCCGGAGGCAGAGACAAGAGGATTGCTGAGATCGCGGCGGCTTGCCTGGGCACCATAGTGAGCTCAGGGTCAGCCTGAACTACAAAGCAAGACCCTGTCTCAAAAAGCAAAAAAAAAAAAAAAAAAAAAAATTTTAATTGGCAAATAAAAATTATATATATTTATGCTATACAGTATGTTTTGAAATATGTATACATTGCAAAGTGACACAGTGGAGCTAATTAGCATATGCATTGCCTCACCTACTTGTTTTGTGAGAACATTTAACATCTGTTCTCAGTGATTTTCAAGTATATAATATTAACTATTGTCACCATATTGTACAACAGAACTATAGATCTCTAGTCTAGCATTTTTAAATATTATCTACAGATGACAGTCTTTAGCAGTATGAATTTTAAGTGAACTTTATTACCTTCCACTAAAATTTATGTTCAGATTTTTCGGAGTTAGAGATGCCATTAACATGCTGTTCTTGGAGCACCATTTGGATTTCTCCACCATCCAACCCACTCAGAGATTCCAGTTCAACTTGTCTGGGTGAGGTATTGAGGTTTGTTTTTTTTTAAAGCTTCTTGATGAATTTGAAGATACATCGTAGTTGAGAGCCACTAAACAAGAACAAAGGATTCCATTTTTTATGGAAAGGCTCCTGTTAAATGTGACACTATTTGATTAGATACATTCCTAGTTAAATTAGAAGTGAACGCAATGTCTAAATGTCTTTTTCTTTTCTTGCCACCTCAACAGCACCTGCAGTCCTCAGCATAAATGATTGTTTTCTGTTACTCTAGAGGGAAGTTCACAGACTGCTGAGGTACAGTGGCAGCTGCAAGCAGCTCATGCGGGAACTCTGTGCAGAGTTCCCTAGCAGTAGACCCGGGAGCAGCCCTGGTTCCCCCGCAGTGACTCCTGGCTGTACATGAATCCTCAGCTCTCTTGGACCCCTCATGTTCCCTAGGGACACCTTTCAAATGACTAAGCCTCTGAAACCCCTACAGGTATTCCCTCCAGCCATTTTCCCTGATAATCCAGGGTTTTTACCCTGTTCTACTGGCTCCTAAACCATCTGAATGTTCTGGAGCACAGTGTTGCACCACACTGTAACTAATAAGTCAGACTAGTAAGCATTTCAATAAAATGCATTTACAAAAGATTTTAAAAGCGAGAAAGTAGAAAATCATGGTGGTACCAGATGGCAAAATGCACAGGTTAATCTACGTCCCCACCGAGTGCGTACATCGTGCCTTCCTCAGAAGGTCATCATGAAGTGTGGAATACCCACACACGTTTGTCCCAGGAGGTAAAGCGAAGGCCTGCTTCGTGGAGCGGTCATTATGGCAAACAATGCCAGGCGTGCTGTCATGTTTCCCCAGGGTTTCTTTCTTTTTTAACTGATTTTACTGGTACATTTTATATACACATTATGATCACAATTAACATTAAGAATTTGTACCAGTATATGACATGACTTAATGATCATTTTTTTCCTATTCCCGTGACTCCCCTCACAATGTCTACCCCATTTACACATAAGCTTTGTTTGCTTTTTTTTTTTTTTTTTGAGACATGGTCTCATTTTTTGTAGTTCAGGCTGGCCCTGAGATCACTATGTAGCCCAGGCAAGCCTCGAACTCAGCCATCCTCCTGCCTCTGCCTCCCAAGTGCTGGGATTACAGGCGTGAGCCACTCCGCCCGGCACTGTGGGACATGGTACTGATTGCTGGTGGGCGTGAGTCACCACGCCCAATATCATATCATTGTATGTGGTTACCGGATCGAACCAGGGACCTTATGCTTGCTAGGCAGGGGGCGGAACCACTGAGCTAAATCTCCAGCCTGTTTCCTTTTTTTTACCATCAAATTTTTTTCTTTCCCTTCTTTACTTAGCCGTTACTCCCCCACCCCCATCGTTTCCCTTTAAATATTTTTTTACTATTTCACAATACCTATCCATAATCGGGACACCACTAATTTTCTGGGTCATGTCATTTGGTATCATGAAAGTTGCTAATGTGCAGTATAGCATGTCTAGCTGAATCCCTGGCCTCTACCACTAGTTTCCAGTCATACCCCTCACTGTGACAACAGTGTCTCTAGACAGCATATCTTCGGGAAGTTACACCCGGGGATTAATTGTCCCCTTCAAGAATCACTGCTTCTAAAGCTGTTTTGTGTCTATTTCGAATTATTTAGTGTATATTTTTATTTCATTCTCAAAAGATGAAATGATATTTAAAAAGTTAAATCTTTGCAAAAGTAATACAAATGAAATATTTTGCATCCAAGGTAGTGAAAAGATAAACATCTGACACATTTACAGAGTCAAAATTTGAAGACAACTTTCTAGTTGACTGCATTTCAAGGAATAAATTCATATAAGTTGCTCTTTAAAATGAAGCTTAAAGGGTGCAGATAAATATAATCATGGATTAATAATTTAAGATACATAGATTTTACTCTGAAGTAAATTTCCACATTATCTGAATCCAACTTTTGATTCATTAAAATGGGACAAATTTGTGAAAAAATGTTTTTATTGCAGAAACTCAAAAACTTTGCAAGGAAAACTGGGGAAAATTGTATTTTATTAAGCTACATTTGAATAATTATTGAAAAATTTCCCAAATTGAGTTCTCTATAAATATATTAAGGCTGGGATGAGTATGTCTGGCTCAGTCCTAAAAATAAAGCAGAACAACAAAACTTTTTATTATTGACAGCTTTAAACATAAAATCTTTTTAAAATCATTATATACCCACCATCCAGCATCTTATCTCGCTACCACCTCTATGTCAGTTTTGTCCTGTCTCTGCCCAGCCACGCCCACCTCCACTCCTGCCTTGCCTTGAACCAAATCAACTTAGCACCACCTTCTTGGTGAAGTCCACTAGTGATTGTCTATATCAGTCCATTCTCCATGGCTATAATGAAACACCCAAGACCACAGTTCCGGAGGCTGAAAGTCCAAGCAATCAGTTATAGCATCAGCTTCAGTGAGGCCTGCAGCTGGCTCACACCATGGCTACAAAGACACAAAGGAGCAAGGAGAGCTGTCACACAGTGAAACAGGACATCAGAGTCAGGCTGGAAAGGAAACTGGCTTTCTCTTTTATAATAACCCCTGGATAGAACCAACATCCCATTTCCCCATGAGCATCACTCTGAGTCACCTGATTATTCTTCGCTGAGCCCCACCTCTTAGAGTTTCCATACCACTTTCCAACCCTGACCACCACACTCCCAGCATATGAGCCACTGGGGCCTAAATCACAGCCAAACAGCAACATTGTCCATATGGGAAAGACAGGCACAGACTTGAATGTGACCAGTAATGTTAGCCCAGCCTTCTTTGGGGGTGGCTCTCTGCTGACGTGTCTAGATGTAGTGAAATTCTGTTTACTAATCAGCCTATATTCCTAAACATTTTCCCTGGAAATATCATGTGGGAGTTCTGAATGCATGAGCAAATACTTCATGCCCAGAATGTGCATATATGTGAATATTTGCTCCTTTATAACATTTTAAAAGATAATTTTTTTCTCACCATAGAAGATGTAGAATATTGCAAACTGTAATGTTGGGATTTGTTTGTAGGGAGTTAAATGTTGTCTGAAAGTATTAGCCCTTTGCCCAGCAAGTGTCAATGTTTTCTATCAGTTTTCTTGTACTTGGCAAGGAGAAGGAATCTCCCTGCATGGAAGAAAAGACTGGTGGAATCTATTTATTTTCCACAATACACTTATTCTCTCTACTCATTCATCCTCACATTCTCTCTCCTCAACCTCCTTCCCACTTCTTCCCCATCTTTTCTTCATTCTCCCTCTCAGTGGTTTTACCCCAGCACATGGCTCCTGCCTGGACAACCACAGACCGCGTTTAATAGCTGCCTAGGTGTACTGGTGTGACTCAAATTCTTAGCGATGGAATGTAAACAGAAGTGATCTGTGTAATTCGCTGACAAGAAAATCGCGCTCTGGGCCGAAGGGTTAGCTCAATGGTTCCAGCACCTGCCTCGCAAGCGCTAGGTCCTGAGTTCGATCCCCAGAAACCACGTACAATGCTGGGCGTGGAGACTCACGCCCACCAGCAATCAGTACCACATACCACAGTGCTGGGCATGGTGGCTCAAGCCTGTAATCCCAGCACTCGGGAGGCAGAGGCAGGAGGATTGCTGAGTTCAAAGCTTGCCTAGGCTACATAGGGAGCTCAGAGCCAGCCCAAACTACAAAGCGAGACCCTGTCTCAAAAAAAAAAAAAAAAAGTCACATTCCACATCCTCTCCAGTGAGGAGATGGGAGCGTGAATTTGGCTTTGGATCCAGACAGTGAAGACCTTGGGGAGATGAAGAGCGGACCCACCAGCCTGAGTCCCTAAGTGACCTCTGGAATCTGTCACATGCCAGCCAGGCAGAAACAGGCAAGCCAGTCTTGCTTTGGACCTCCTTGTTAAAGGGACCCCACCTTTACCATAATCAATAAAAGAAAGAATTCCTCCACAAGTCTATCATTTTGTTCACTTTCTGCTCCATTTTATTGTTTTACTTGTTTAAGAATTGCCTTTGTCATCTTTTTTTAGTGTCTGCCCTGCAGAGGGTGGGATCAACCTGCCACTGACCTAAAATTGGTTTGGCTGTTGGCACTGATGACAGGACAAACTCTAGGGGATGTGTCAGGATTTACAGGATTTTCTGGTGATATTCCAGCAGAAGGAGTTGGCTCATGTGGCAGTAGCAGGTCAGGAGATTGGTCTTTTTGCTTGTGTTGTGACCAAGAGGCAGACCTGGAATGGGACCCTGCTGGGGCTGGCCACTTCAGGTTCAGAAAAGAGTGAAAGAGAGCTGTCACAACTGCAGCGTCAGAAAGCGTTACAGCGTTACCTTGGTACAGCAGTCCTGAAAGAATACAAAAGGATAACCTGCTAACCAAACAAGTAGAATCTTCAGGAGTAGTTAAACTTTTGAGATGTGATCAAAATATATAGTGAATGCTTAAATTTGAATAAATTATTACAGTAAAAGACATATTACCAGTCGGGTGTGGTGGCTCACACCTGTAATCCTAGCACTCAGGAGGCAGAGGCAGGAGGATTGCTGAGTTCGAGGCTTGCCTGGGCTCCATAGTGAGCTCAGGGCCATCCTGAACTACAAAGCGGGACCCTGTCTCAAAAAAAAAAAAATGCAGTGAGAGCCACTGCCAAGTGCCATCCACCCTCAAGGCAGACTTGGAAAACCATCGTGGTACATCTTCATTCATCTTATTGACCTAATCTGGCACCTTGTAACTTCTGGGTCACCCCCAAGGTCAGTGCCATTGACCATGAAAGGGAAACGTTTTCTGCTGATGCAGGGCAGGGAGACAGCCACAGCCACACAACTAGCTGCAAAAGAGGACTTCCAGAACTGCTTGAGGAAGTGACAAGGACAATGGAGTAAGTATGTTCCAAGCAAAGCAGAGTATTTTGAGAGGGTTGAATGGCATTCTAAAAAATACGGTCTGTATTCTTTCTATTACACCTTGTACTTAGGGATTTTGGATGTGGCAGAATCCATCTTCCCAACACCAAGGGAAGGAGCACTGCTTCCTTGTGTCCAAACTCTGAAAGATTCTCCTATGTGGATTAACCCCCAGAAAGGTCACTATGCCCCATTACAGCTCTGAACTTCTTATGATATTTAAATGAACCTTGCCCTTGCCAAGAAGTGCTAAAAAGAAAGTGAAAAAGAAATAGGAATAAACTTTGAATGACAAACTTTCAGCCAACAATAGCAGCAAAAGTAAAGTCATATGCCATTACAGAAGGCTAATTGTGGCTTTGTATAATTGTGTTCCTTTCAATAGAGACAGGTTATTAAATATATAACGAAAGGTGTTTAATTCTAATATCTTTATAAAACTTATAAAGTAACCTACAAATTTTTTAAAAATCCTTTGTCAGACCACATGTCACCATACTTATAAAGGATTAGAATAATTATGCAAATCCAATTCTAGAAATAGCTCTGGGTATCCCATAATTCCTCAAGATAGATATGCAAATTAAGCTGATCGTGACTGTGAGTTTAAAAAATTACACACTGTACACTTATACTCTCTGCGTTACTGCAGCGTGAATACCTGTGATGGATTCTTTTCTTTCTGCATAGCACATTGCCAGGCATATAGTCAATATATGGGGAAAAGAGGTAAATGCATTTGGTAAGTGAAAAAGACAAGGAAATTTTCACCTTACTGTACATTTTAAATTTAATGATTCCTTTAGAATTTTTTTCAGGGGATTATTAGGTTGGCATTGAAACCTAAATAACTTCCAAAACCCCTTCAAATTACAACACATCTGTATCTTCCAGAAAATAAAATCACTTATTACTCTCTCCAAGTTCCAATTCAGAAATAGTCTCAGACATCATTTCCTGGCAGAAAATAAGATTTCCATAGTAGGAAGCAATGACATAGACTAATATAATTCAGGTAATATAGATGTACTAGGAAGATGTTTAAATAAACAGTTTTACAACAATTTACACATTCCCCACTTGTCATAGGCTGGCCACTTGAAACTAAAATTTTAAGTGACTCAATTATTCCTCTCGGAAGCCAAATTGTAATAGCTTTAATTTACCTGTCTCCCTAATGTTACTGAGAAATAAGATTATTGTACACATGCCTTGATATTGCAACTTAAAGGTTTCGGCATGATTTCTCTATGTAATTTCCAGTAATTCATAGGCTTTAGGCTTTCAGATACAAATTTCAAATTGTTGGGCCAGAGATTTAGCCCAGTGGTTCCAGCGCCTGCTTACCAAACCCAAGGTCCTGAATTTGATCCTGGTAACCACATACTACAATGCCGGGCCTGGTGACTCACGCCCACCAGCAATCAGTACCACATACCACAGTGCCGGGCATGGTGCCTCACGCCTATAATCCCAGCACTCGGGAGGCAGAGGCAGAAGGATTGCTGAGTTGGAGGCTTGCCTGGGCTACATAGTGAGCTCAGGGCCAGCCTGAACTACAAAGCGGGACCCTGTCTCAAAATATATATATATTTTTTTTTTCAAGTTATTTGCCAGGAAACAAACTAGTTGGATACCTAGTAAGCCTCCCTTCCTGTCTCCTTTCTTTAAACCTAAGCAGGAGCACGCCTTCCCTCTCTCCTTTGGGAGGTGGGTGGTGTGATCCTTCCAGAGTTACCTGTTTGGTTTCCATTCAGGTCTGACAGTGCCAATCAGCAGTCTTTGTGGGTTCTCCTCACAGCAAGGTTTTAGGTAACAAACTCCCTCCATTAGAGCAGTCACATTCCCTTACTGGCGCTTGAACATTTGGATAGATTCAGACAGAGCACTTTGAAAAGTATGTGATCATATTTCACTGAGAGAAATGTATTTTTAAAACCAATTCCAGAGTGAGTAGAAAGCAGAGGGAGTCAGAAAAAATTGGAAGAACCCAGGACGAGGAGGAGGAGGAGGAGGATATGGAACCAGGACAATTTTGGTTCCAGTCTTCTAGTTTTTCCTTCTTCCCTCAACTGGGTACCAGAGATAGATGCCCAGGGCCCTTTCCGGAGGGTTCATTATGATGTCTGCTCACCTCGTTATCCTGCGCTCTCCATCTCCGTCCCTCCCCTGGCATCAGCCTTGCTTTACGATTCAGGGTGCTCTTTCCGCCAAGTCCTCCCAGTTAGTTGGTGGACGTGTTAGCAAGTAAACCTCACCTCCCTTCTCCCTGGGTCCTTCTGCGCTGCCCAGAACAGGTGCTTTTGGTGAGATCATCGGCCAGATGGACCCATTCAAGTAGTTTTCCAAGGCCCTGTAATTAGATTTCTGACTTCAAAAAGTTTAAGTACACACTGATGGAAAAGGTATTATAAAATGTCATTTCCACAGAATTGGCCTACAAATAAATGGTAAGTAATGTCAAATCTGTTTCATTATTTTCGAGAGTAAAATTAGCAGCAGGCAGAAAAATCTGAGAGTTGGAAAATGTAAGCTAAATGTTTAGATTTTTTACAATTGTGAAGATGATAGGTGTATCCATCAAAGGGATTGGGGAGAGGATAAGGTAGCCTTGATATTTGTTTCAGTTACTCAACATTTATGGCAGAAACAATAGTATTCAATTCAAAAAACAACAGTCTAGAGAGATGAAGTGGATTATCTGGTTAAAGATCAAAAACCCTGACATAGGTGCTTGAACTTTTTTGGGTCTATCTTTACTATGTTGACAGGGTCTGTCTTAATGGTTATAAAATAGTTGCTGTGGCTCCAGGTATCAGATCTTTACTCAAGAACATCTCAAAGGGAACAAAGGAGGGAAAGAGTGATCCCAAAAGTTTTCTCCAATTGATAAAAGACAAGAAATATGTCATTAGACTCAGAGCAAGTCCTTTTTCTTCTCTTAACTCCTACAGCTAGGACCGGAGTGCGTAATGACCCCCACTGCTTCCCTTACATCTCACACGGGGCCCTGGAAGTCAAGGGCCTTTGCAGGCCACACAGTGAAATGCCTTCCAGGCGAGTATAGTATTTTTGGTCAACTGCTTTTGTGATATTTATTTATTTAGTGTCCGAGTGTAACCTGCAGTGGGGGGGGGCACCCACAATGTTGTATGTAAGGAGCAATATATGCAAAAAATCATGTTGGTGCGATATAGTGCAGTCTCTTCAGGGCACTGTCAGCAAGTGGAAATGGCTGAGTTCAGGGTCTAACAGATAGCAGGAAAGAAACCAAAAAGCTGGCACGTCGGTACCAGCCTGTGATCCCAGTGCCATAGGAGGCTAAGGCAGGACTGTAAGATTGAGCCCAGTCTGGGTAATTTAGTGACTTAGCAAGACCCTGTCTCATAATAAGGGGCTAGGGACATAGCTCTGTGCAGGGGCCTGGGTTCAAGCCCTATACTGCCACCACCACAAAACAAGGACAAAAACAAAAACAAAAGAAAGAGCCAACAAAAAATAAAAAGGGAAGGAGGGAGAAGGGATAGAAGGGAAAAGGAAAGAGAAAGAAAAAGGAAAAATAGAAGTCAGTATGATAGACTGAGACTATTTCACAAGGCTAAACAGTAGATAGAGATTACTTATCACTATTAGCATTGGTTTGTAATATGCTTCTCCATTTTGCTTGAAATATTTTTAAAAACTGAACATGTCGGGTATTATTTACTTAGTAATACTGAGGAATGAACCCAGGGCCTTAAACAGACTTAGTCTCCCTGCTAAACTGATGTAGGATATCTGAAGACCTAAAAATGTTCATTTTGAGCCCAAAAATCCCATGCTAGGATGCACAGATGAAGATTTATGTGTGAAGATGATGACACTTTATCAAATGAGAGAAGGCAAAATGTGCTTAAATGAACTTCTTAAATAAATAATCAAGCCATTTTTTTTTTTTTTTTTGGTATCAGGGATCAAAGTCAGGACCTCGAGCTTACCAGACAGGTGTTGTGTCACTGAGCAAAATCCCCAGCAACAACAAGCCCTTTTAATGGCAATGTTCCCAGTCCACAGTACCTGTCCTGGTACCATGAATAGAGCATTCTAGACAAAACTACCCTGTCTTCGATTTCCAATGAATATAATTAACAACCAAAGTCTGTGTTAATAGGCCATTGATTCAGAAGGCTGATCCTAAGCTTTCCTCCTTGTACAGTACTTTCTCCCAGCTTATTTCTTTCTCTCGTGGCAAGGGGAGAAAGATGGTAACTTCATATATTTTCCAGGGAAGAGATTGTCTTTACACGTTAAAACACACTGTCCATTTATTAGGCTAGAGTGGGCTGTTATTCCTCTCTATTCTTGCTGGAGTTTTTGACTTCTTTTACCCAATCAGATTTTTTTTTTAATAAAACAAAAACCGAAGTACAGAGTTTGCTGTGCACATCTAGCTTAAATAAGTCAGGTCCAAACAAAGGCCTGGAGGTTTGAGTGCAGCACTCTGAAAGGTCCTAGGTCCCCCTCGGTGCATCCTAGTAACATTCTCTGGACTGAACTGGTGCCCTAACACACACTTGTCATCTGAGCTACCCCTGACACTAAGGCAGGAGAATCACACTTTTCGGGGCAGCCTAAACAAAGCAAGGCACTGCATGAGAAACAAAAAGGCATAGTAGCTCAGTGATGAACACCCCAGGGCTCAATCCTCAGTAATGAAAACAAAAATCTCTGAACAGTGCAAACATTTAGACAATTGTTATGAATTATAAAACTCAAAAATTTCCACTTTCTGAATTATTCTATGAAAAATGTCATTAACTCAAGGCCATCCCGGATCAACAGGTTGCTTCTGGGGTAGTGGAGCTGCCATCTAAGGCTAAAGTAACTCACAAGTGTTCTGTGATGCGTTGGTCCCTTTGCCTCATCAAACACTAAAGCTTCTAACACCTGGACTTTCTTCCTGGGCTGCTGCTTTGGGTTGAGATATCTGATGATTGGCCCTGGGTGATAAGGTGTCCCCGGACTCGTGGCAAGGGGAGACAGAGGGTAACTTCATGTATTTTCCAGGGAAGAGACTGTCTTTACATACGAAAAACAAACTGCCCATTTATTAGAAATAAGTTGATCCCATCTCTGATTACTTATTATTCTTGGATAAATCTTAATAGCCTATACTGTACTCATAATAAACATTAAATGCATCCCGTTTTAATTATTTTATTTAAATGACTTCTTTGTTCATGCTCATGCTTTATCTAACGGTAGTTTATGTTTTGCTCTGTTGTCCACTGCCTGGCACAGCGCCAGGTCCTCCAGGAAGTTAGGGAAGTGCTCTACCACGGTACTACATCCTCAGCCCATGTTTATTATTCTTCAAAAAGAAGTTTCAAACCATTTCATGTTTACTGTCTCTTCCCTTTAAAGAGAAGATGTGCAGGTGGTTAGCTTGCACTTGAAATCTCCAAGGACTCCAAATGCGTTAGAAATGCTAATTTGTAACTACAGAACTGAAAACATGCGCGGGAAGGAAACCAGCTAACCTCCTCTGACACCTCCAGCCCCCAGCCCGGCTCAAACAACGAAACCACCACTCCAGAATGAAAATACTGGTATATTTGTGTAATGCAAAGAGAAATAGAGATAGAAACCCTCAAAACGGAAGGTACATTAATAAAAATGTAGCATCTTAAGCAAAAAATATTATACAGTACTTGCAGAATGTAGTCTTCCAGTTTCAAATCACGATGTCTAACAAATAATACTTAAAATTATAGTTGTTATCTTAATTTAAAACAACCGTCAGTAGTACAGCACAGCTTCACCTAGCAAACACTGTAAGGAAATGTGTCGTCTCCTACAAGTAGGTTATCATTATATACCGTTTATACCGTGAACAACAGAACAGTCTTCAAAGTGGAAATTACTTTCATAAGACAGAATGAAACTGGGCTTCTCAAAGTACAAGCTGTTTCCGTAAAAGTACTTTACCTTTCATTGGCAAAAAAAAACATAAACACTTTTTGATGTAGTACTCAGAGCCCTCCCGATCCTCGAGCCACAATCAGTACATACAAACACATGCAATACTGTATTTTCTCCACACCAGTACTAACCGAAACACTTTTTTACTCTTTTAAAAGTTACAATTTTACAGAAATGTTTCCATTCGAGATATAATACAGAGAGCAGCAGTTGCAGATGCTGCCAGTGCGCACATCCTTAGTAGTAGAAACTAAGAACCAAATCTTGTTACTTACTGCTTAGAGAATGACTGCCTTCTACCGACTCCCATGTCTGTAACTTTAACATCAACACCAAACAAAGTTCTCAACATTTCCAAAGAACCAATCCAGCGCAGCTGGCCCTGCAGCTGGCAATTCAGAGGGAATCAAAGACACCTGCCCTCTTTCTCCTGCTTCAACAGAAGACCCCCAAGGAAATACTCGTTTTCTCTACTCCACCATAGTATGTAATGCCACTTGAGGTTGTCAAAAATAGCTTCTGTAGAAAACTGGCCGTGGTCTTTAGGAAACTGCATGAAGAAATTTAGCCTTTATTTAAAAAAAAAAATCACACATGGAAGAAAAGAAATTGGCACCAGTACAAAAAGACTGCGGGACCTACAGTCGGGAAGAAGGTATATTCAGGAGGACAAATGAACGGAGCTGGAACACTGAATTCCCCTCCCCCTCCCCCCAAACAGGAGTCTGTACAATCCAAGAGTTTGTCCACTTTGAGAGTCACTTTGAAGGCAGCTTAGAAAATTGAAAAGGGGACAGAAGCGAGGTCACTGTCCAATCAAACAGGAAAGGCGAGGTGGCCGGTGTGGATGGCCCACGCGTCTCCCTTCACAAGCCGATGCCTTTCAAGTCGCAGGGCAGAGCCGCCTGCGCGGTCTGGGGGCTCAGCCTGCAGGGGAACTGGGCGCGGAAGCAGTCCCGCAGCTCCCTGTTGAAGAGGAAGCACACGACGGGGTTGATGCCGGCCTGCGCGAAGGTCAGCCAGACCGAGGCCGTCAGGTAGGCCTGGGAGACGGCGCCGGGCCGCACCAGGACCCGCAGGTAGCTGGCCACGACGTAGGGCCCCCAGAGCAGCAGGAAGAGCAGCGTGACGGCGTAGAACATCTTGCACAGCCTCTTCTCCGTCTTGAACTCCTCGAGCACGAGAAGGCGGCGCGCGCCACGGCCCGGCCCCGCGGGTCGGATGCCCACAAGCGCGGGCGGCGTGGGCCCGCGGCCGAAGCCCGCTGTCCAGTTGGCGGCCGCCTGGCCCGTGGCGCCAGGGCCGTGGAAGGTCCAGTCGTGGCTGACGGCGGGCACGAGGCGCGCGGGCCGCATCTTGCGGCGGTCGTGGATGAAGAAGAGCAGGCGGAGGTAGACGAGGTGCGTGGCGCCCACCACCACGGCCAGCAGCAGCAGAAAGCCGAGCGCGCCGGGGGCGCCGTCGGGCCGCTGCTCCAGGGCGCACGGCGCGTCCTCGTCGTCGCTGCCGCCGCCGTCCAGCACGGGCGGGAAGGCCGCGGCCAGCGCCAGCGCCCAGGCGGCGCACACCAGCATGGCGGCGCACGGCCAGCCGGCCAGGCGCTCGGCGTAGAAGCGGTGGTGCGCGATGGCCAGGTAGCGGGTGACGCCCACGCCGAGCAGCAGGAAGGCAGCGTGGAAGCAGAAGAGCGCGGCCAGGAAGGCGAGCAGCTTGCAGCCCAGCGCGCCCGGCGGCGCCCCGGTGGCGGCCGCGGCCCTGCGCGCGGCGAGCATGACGGCCGGGAGGCAGGCGAGGGCGCGCAGCCCGTCGGCCAGACACAGGTCGAGCAGCAGGTAGTACGGGGCGCGGTGCAGGCTGCGCTCCCGCACGATGAGCAGCGCGAACAGCACGTTGCCCGCCAGGCTCACGCACAGCAGCAGGCTGAGCGTGGCCAGCTTGAGGCCCAGCGCGGCCGCCTCGCCCTCGCCGCCGCCGCCGCCGCCCTCGGCCGGCTCGCTCGCGTTCGCCATATCGCCCTCCCCGCGCCGTGCGCGCCGCCCCGCGGCCTCCCCGGCCCGCCGCCCCCGCAGGCCGAGCTCCTTCCCGGGCCGGGGGCCTCAGCCCGCGCCCGGCCGGCCTCTCCCGGGCGCCCCGAGCCGCCGCCGAGCCGCCGCCGCCGCCATCTCAGAAATGGTGCGCGCAGGAGGCGACAGCCACTCCCTGCGCCCCGGGCGCCGCGGGCTTCACTGCGGACAGGGCCGCGCCGGCGCTCGCAGCCCCCCGCATCCTCTTTCTCCACCTCCTCGTCCTCGTCCTCCGCAGCTGCCGCCGCCGCCGCCGCCGCCGCCGCCGCCGCGCCTCTTGGCTCTGCCCCCCGCCGGGCCCGTCGCCGCCGCGGAGCCCCCTCCCCTCCGCCGGAGCGCGCAGCGTGGCCGCCGCCAACCCCGCCGCCTAAGCATCCCGCGCCGCCGGGCCCGGCAGGGCTGGGGACGCCGCCGCGACAGCTGCGGGCCGGGAGGGAGGCAGGGCCCAGGACGCAAGGTGGCGACAAGGCGCGTCTGGCCCCAGGTAACGGGAGCCACGGCGGTGGCCGTGAGCGGGGGAGGCTGCCTGGGCTGGCAGGGCCGGAGGCCTTGGCCGGGACTGGGGCACCGGATGAGAGCTCTTGTTAGAGGTAGTAACCACCACGGTGGTCACAGGTCCGCTGAGAGGTGAGCCCTGGTGTGGATGACAGTGTGTGGGGAGGTTGCAAGCACGCCTTGGGCTGGAACTACAAAGTTGGTTCCGTTCCGAACCCTGCTGTGTGCCGGGAAGCAGAGACCTGAAGATTCGGGGACAGAGAACTGGGAAGCGGAGGAGTTGGGACACCGTTTTCCCCTGGTCAGTTTTCCAGGGCTGCACTCCCCGCGACTCGGCAGCCGGCTTGCTCAAACCCATCCCCGAGACATGCACAGGGAACGTTAGGCATTTCCTCCTAAGTCAACCCCAAGCCCCTTCTTCCCGGGCTATCTTTGCTCTTGGGGAGCCTGAAAGGGTAGCCCTCGCTCTGTTCCTCAGGCGCACCGAATTCTTCTGGCAGGGCTTAGCATGCACTTGTCCCTCTGTCCAGACCGACTCCTCGGTACAACAGACTTCTCACCTTTCGGGCACCCTTCTGACCATCCTGCCTTACTCACTCACTGACTCTGTTCACTTCTTTCCTAGAGCTCGTCATGTGTCGTTATATATTTTTTTCTAAATCGTCTCATGCTTGTAAGTCTCTAAACCTCCTGAAGCCAGGCGTTTTTTTCCTTTTTCTTTTCTTTTTTTTTTTTGTACCACCCTCCCCCATGTTTAGCATGGCACAGGCAGAACTAAGGAGTATGTTGTCTCTCAGTTACATTCATGTTTATCTTTTATGCAGGAAATTATTTCTTGCCTGGTTCCTACATGCATGGCAGGCACTTTCACAATCATATCCAGAATAGTGCAAGCTCATAGAGGACCTGGACTGACCGGCTGGTCCTCCGCTGAAGTCTGTAGACAGTAGAAAGGCCTTGGGAAGTTTTGAGATGTCTGATATGATGAAAGCCACGCGCAACCATGCAGTCTTACGGAGAAGGGACCGCAGGACAGTCTGGAGGTCTGGTCAGGAGATCTGAATCCTGTGTGAGGAAACCACTGTTACTATGTACGTTCTCCTCCAGTAGATCCAGTTGGAGCCGCACATTATACTTAGTTGTATAGTGACACCAATTCTGCTGGGTCCTAAGGGCAGTGTGAGTGTTTTGATAGAAACCTAAATGATGGGTGATACACACCTGACCTGGGACTCCAAAGCAACAGGGCAAGTGTCTGACCTAGCAGACCTGCAAGTCTTTGTTAACAGATAAAAGAAACGCGTTTCATGGGCCAGAGGGTTAGCTCAGAGGTTCCGGTGCCTGTCTCACAAGCGCAAGGTCCTGAGTTCGATCCCCGGTAACCACATACAATGCTGGGTGTGGAGACTCATGCCCACCAGCAATCAATGCCACATACCACAGCGCCGGGCGTGGTGGCTCACGCCTGTCATCCCAGCCCTCGGGAGGCAGAGACAGGCAGATTGCTGGGTTCCAGGCTTGCCTGGGCTACATAGTGAGCTCAGAGCCAGCCTGAACTACAGAGCGAGACCCTGTCTCAAAAAAAAAGAAATGCATTTCAGAGGGTAGACTGGGTAAGGATTACATTTTGATAATGGCACCAAAAGAAGTATTCATAAGTTTCATTTTCCCAATGAAACAAAATGTTTGAGGGTCAGTGATTGTTATCATCGATTTATTAGCTGAAGGATTGAGTCTCTGAAAGTCTTCAGTCCTTCCTTCATGATGAGATAAGCTGCAGACTCTCTCACCATCACTTCTACATTTCAGACAGCAAGAAGAGGGAAAGAATAAAAGTATTCCTGCCATCGGAGTCAGGGTCCCTCTGAAAAGTTTTGTGAAAGCCATAAATGATAACCACATAGCCTTGGCTACCGACTCGTAGCAGGGAAAGGGTGATTATTTCTTTGTTTAAACCCAGATACATAGTTCTACGGCAGTCATGGTGAACCTATGGCACATACGCTTGCCATGGCCATTTTGTATCACTGAAATTTCTGAAAGGTTTGCCACTACGACCCTAGACAATGAACTCCTGCCATGGTCTGTCTTGGGAACCCTCCTGCCTCAGCCTCCCAGCGTGCTGGGATTATGGGTATGTGCCACAGTGCTGGTCTAGGAAATACTTTTTACAGCCCACCCGGACAGCATCTCTGGGTGTTCTGTCATCATAGTAGAGGTGGCTTGCATTTACTGACCACTTAGTAAGTGCCAAGCACTATGCTGAATACTTGATGTGTACTTAGTTCGATCTTGTCACAGTCACACATGTTACACTGTCCACTTAACAGGAAGGCTCATTGTTTTGGATTTTTACCACCAGTAAATGTGACAACTGGAATCACAAGGCAAAATCAGACATTAAAGCCCAGCCTTGTAACCACCATAAACTGCTTCTTGGTGCAATAAAGGCAGGGAATGTGTACAGACTGCAGCCAATCAATGAGGAACATCAGATGCTCGCATAGCAGTATGGTTCCCTCAGGGAGGGAAGGGTTTTCCAAAAAAGCTAAGCCAACATTTCATTTTTATAGAAAAATCATTAGTGGTGGAGTAAGTAGACTCCACACCCTCCACTCCAACGTCGGTACCTGCCCCACGAATATATATAACATTCAATAAGTCACTTAATCTCTTCAGCTTTCAAATGTTCCAATTAATGAAATGGGAAATGGACCCCATGATTTCTGCAGGTCCTGGGCTCTGTATTGTGTTGTATATAAGAAAATGGAAGCTGAATGGCTTATAACTGAAATGCAGAGAGTTAATATTCAGAAAGGACATTAAAGAAGAGACATGAGTTCCTTATAATTCAATTTCTCCACATTTTTTTTACTGTTACCTATGGCTCAATATGCTTCTCTTTGGGGTTTAAAATTTGGTTTGATCACTTGCCTGGAATCAAGTAAGAGAAGCAGCAGTATAAAATGTATAAATCAGGACTCTTGCAGCATTTATATGTCTACATCTTCCACTCTCAACATTTGTTTAGTGGACTAATGCTTAAGGAAAAACCATTAACATATCATTGGCCAGAATCAACTTATTTTCCTTTGCTGTTTCTAGGAAGCTTCAGACAAGACTTCTAAATACATTCTTAGGCACCAAATTGCGTGCTTGCATGTCAATGCAAAATAGCTCTACGAGACTTTTCCCCATAAAAATTTTTCCATTGTGCTTGTAACTCATTTTTCCCTTTTGCACATAGATAGAAAAATTTGGCTCCTCCCCCATACCAGTCAGTGATGTGACCTCCTTGATGTACATGTAGATGGTGTGAGTTGTAATAGAAAGCTGCCTGGGGCCGGAGGGTTAGCTCCGTGGTTCTGGCGCCTGCCTCACAAGTGCAAGGTCCTGAGTTCAATCCCTGGTAACCACATATAATGCTGGGCGTGGAGACACGCCCACCAACAATCAACACCACATACCACAATGCCAGACGTGGTGGCTCATGCCTGTCATCCCAGCACTCGGGAGGCAGAGACAGGAGGATTGCTGAGTTCGCGGCGGCTTGCCTGGGCACCATAGTGAGCTCAGGGCCAGCCTGAACTACAAAGTGAGACCCTGTCTCAAAACCAAAAAAAAGAAAAAGAAAAAAAAAAAGAAAGCTGCCTGCTCAGAGGAACTAGAGCACACCCAGAGTCAAACTGGCTCCAGGGATCATGGGAGCCATTTTGATCACTGTCTCCTGTCCAGCCTTGGGCTTCTGCCAGTGAGTACATTGAACACCAAGTCATAGAAGGTCGATTAGACTTAACTACATCCCGCACTCTCAGGAAAAACCATTGGAAATGTATCAAAGTCTAAGCACAATGGATGTTGAATTATCAGAAGATGACCCTCAGTTTGGCCCCTCCCTGAGAGGAAGTCCTAACTTCAAGAATGCAAACAGGTTTTAGAGTTAGCTATACCCTGTTCACATCCAACTCCCACCACTTACTAGTTGTGCGTCCTTGGTGAGACATTTGCCTGCTAAAAACTTTTGACTCTTAAAGCTCTGTTACCAGGAAGATTAAATTAAATGAGCACAACATCAAATATCCACATAAGTGTATGTAACAAAAGGCAACTGCAAGTATGCATGCTTGTAAGAAAATAACTCTTGGGCCGGAGGGTTAGCTCAGTGGTTCCGGCGCCTGCCTCGCAAGC
>PVIC010008392.1:0-48286 GCA_004025085.1 Thryonomys swinderianus | reverse complement strand
CATACCACAGTGCTGGGCGTGGTGGCTCACGCCTGTAATCCCAGCACTCGGGAGGCAGAGACAGGAGGATTGCTGAGTTCGCGGCAGCTTGCCTGGGCACCATAGTGAGCTCAGGGCCAGCCTGAACTACAAAGCGAGACCCTGTCTCAAAAAGCAAAAAAAAAAAAAAAAGAAATATAGATAACTTGAAGTTCACAAAGGTATAAACATGTGATCTGAACCCAACGCAGTTTTTAGATCCTTTCATTTATTACTCATCATCATTTTTGGATTTTCTGACCTATAACATGACAAAGGATTTCTTAACACACTTTTCAAATCCATTCCCTGTCAGGTCCAAAGTCAGGATACTCCTTCAATGATTCACTCAGCGGATTCCTTCATGGGGCCTCATTTCTTAGTTCCTTGGTTCCCAAGCTGAACCTATAGTCACTCTGAGACACTCATCATGATCTGACATCTAAGCATGTCCAGTGGTTTCCTGAAATTCTGGTTTTGGGGGTCTCTATCTACATCTGAAACTAAGCAACCACATCGGAGACCTCTTGTTTAAATACAGAAGTTAAAGATGTAAATATCACTAAGAAGTTACTAAGTATGACATCCCTGTCACTGAGGAAAAAAAGAGGGGTGAAGGGCTCTTTTCACCCAGAGAATAAAAAAGTATGAAATATTACAAAACTCAATGATTTTATAAGCCCTGTTTCTCTAGTTATTTACTACATCCAACCAAGAGAATTGCATCAGGTTCTAAAACTTTCTTCCCTCTCTCGTTAAAAATCACCTCAGTGGTAAAGCTATTGAATATAAATTTATTTCAATGGAAGTAACAAAATTATGTTTTATTACTACAGAAGACACTTCATATCTTTAGATCCAAGATTAACCTAGATATTAACAGCTGGGTCCCAAAATAACATGGACTGAGGTGCCTCAGTTCATAGATTCCCTACATCCCAGACACTACTCGCCCAGTAATATCAGGTCAGCCTTCCTCTGCCCTGCTACAGGACATCCAAGAGCGCAGATCCCAGCAACCCTACTGAGTAGAGAAGTTTTAAAACTTAAGAAAGCCACAAGAACAATAAGAATGTTAATAACTCCAGAGAACTAGTTTCTTTTCTTCATAGAAATTTTCAAAACTAGAGGCAAGAAACAGTCTGTCTTGTTGGGTACTAACACTAGGAGAGAATGGAAGATTCTCACCCCTTCCCTGTGGCCCATGTCTCCAGGCGAGGAATTGCACAGAGTAACAGAAAACAGAGTCAGAGTTGGCTTTTTTCCCACCTAACTGCTTCACAGCAGCATCTTTGCTCTTCTTCTCTTCCCAGTACTTTCTCAGATGGCTGGTGCTGAGGGTTGCCCCAGTGACACCACTGCTCAACAGAAACATACGTGAGTAAGCGCCTCTTCCCTAGATCCTGTGGTCTCCCAGTTTCCTAGCCACATCCCCACCTGCTGCTTCCTTTTTTCTCCACACCCCCCACACCCCCATGAATCACAAACGGCTTGACCCGAGAGATCATATGCAGATCTCTTCTTAGTTTGAATAAAGCTCCCTATGTGATCATGATATACCACTGTCCTCTCATTCCCATGTAAAACCATAGACTTCATTTCTAGCTGCCATCTCAGTGCCCACCCCCACTAAGGAATGCATCTTCCCCAGCATCACACAGCTAAGTGCTAGGTTTGGGAAACCCAGGACCTCTGATCTTGAGCTCTATGCTTTTTCAGCAAAAGCATTCCTTCTACTGGAAAACAGTCTTTTAGGTAATGCCAGAGAACAAAGGGAAAGAAAAAGAGAGTTTCAAGAGAAAAACAAGCAAAAAAGATTAAGTATCACTCAGTTTTCCCTCACCTCTAGGGCAATCATGGCTGCTTATAAATAACTGCAGACCTTAAGAGCTGGAACTATGGGAAGAATGTGGCCCCAGCATGCTCCTCTGGATAAAGTAATGGACAGGAGCTCTTGGCTGAAATGTTGCAGCTGGGCGATCAGAAAGCAAGATGTCAGGATCCTGAGCCTTACCCAGCCCTTCAAAAGTTTTGGTCCACTTCCTGCTCTCTCCCACTGCAGTTGTGTGTGAGGCCTTTCGGCTGGAAAAAATGCATCAAAATGTCAGAGAGGAGAGCTAGAGATGATTCTAGTGTTCTAATATACTAGTTGTTTTTCAAAAATTCTTGAATGAATTTATACTGTTCTTAGAAGCAATCCTTAAGACCTCCTCCTTAAGCAAAAGGCAAAGGTTCTTCATGTAGTTCTGTACAAAAGGAAACATGCTCCTGCCCTCAGCATTTTCCTGAGCCGTCCTTGGATTGGACAAAGGCTGAGTGATGCTACAATGTTCATCAGCAGCAGTGAATGAGCCATAAGGGTGCAGCTGGGGTCCAGAAAACATTCCTAGCCTACTTTCTCCCCAGAAGATATCTTTGGGTAATCTATCTATTCATTTACCACCTAGCTGTCTGTCCATCACACTCCATGTTAAAATCCATCGATTCACTCTAATCTGCTAGGTTGACTTCTGGTGTTTTTGTGGGCAGCATAGCATAGATGCATACACTGATTTTAGGCAAAGCTATAAGTGGTCGTATTACTTAGAGAAACAAATGCCACAGTTAAAGAATGGCCCTCAAAGCAATCATAAGCCTCTTTTCTGCAAAACTAAAAGTTGAAATGAAGAGACATAAACATTCAAGGAGGTGAAAGCTTAGTAGCTATTTTCAATCTGAATTATTTGTTTCTGGAGGTTCTGCAAGTGATTTATGCCATCTCTGAGCACATTCAACTGCCACTAGGCCCCCAAGGGGTAGAGATGGATCTGATTACGTGAAGGGGGTGTCTTGTTGTGCGCGTGTACCCTCCTGAAGCCCCATGTAATGCTCTTTTCCTGGGATGCCTGGCCCAGCCTGCAGTACAGTCAGTATGGGGGGGGGGTTGACCAGCCAAAGCAGATACACATGAAAACTGCAGGGGCCTCATCTGCAGAAGAGCCTCCTCAAGTGTTCCTCCCTGTCCCTATGTGTGAGAAGAGCATCTGGCTCAGAAACAGGAGGAAGAATGTGGACTAAGTAAGAAATAGCTTTGTCTCTGGTATCTGTGTGCATTTATTTAGTGTTTAGGTTTTTGCACACCTCACCCAATTTGAAAGAACAGATGACAGCTTGGTAGCTTTCAATCTGATATTTTTTGGTAGAGAGGTAAAGTTGATCTGGTATTTATGAGAATAAATCAATCATCAAGTGAAGAAGAATAAAAATAGGAAACAGACACAAAGGCAGGAGCCTTTAGATATAAATTCCTTTGTTTTGTCCCTCCAGAAAGAGGCTATATGTAGGAGAACATGTTTCCTTTTGGAATCTTCCATAACCTAAATATCTGAATTCTCTGTGGATGGAATACCAAAGGTTTGAGTTTTGAAAATATCCCTTGGATCAAGCCTCAGAACTAGTAAGCACCAGTTTTTTGTACCCAGTACACACAATGTTCCAGGAATTACTGTGACTATTTGGAAATATTTTTCATTCCTTTAATGTAGGTCTTGGTTCCACTTTATAGATAGGAAAGCAGAGGGTTTGAAGCAAGAGTTAACACCCAGCTAACCAGCAGTAGGATAAAACTCCCATTGTCTGCACTGGCTCAGCTTGCTTAATACTAACAGCTCTTAAATTGGCTATTTGTTTCCATCAGCACTTTTAGAAGGAATTTGTGATATTGTGGTCATGCACACAAGGACTCTGTACAGGGGACTTATCATCTATCTCCAGCAAAATTTTTTTTCATCTGACTATGATTCTTACTATCTGTAATACATGACATTATGGCATTCCAAAGCCTCTTAACCAATCATTCTCTTCTGAACCAGCACATCAGAGTGCTCAACTGAATCCTAACCAGGAATCAATAGAAAATGTTCAAAGGCAAATCACTACTGACTTGAATATACGCTTAATGCAACTGAACCTGTGCCAGAGAGGTGGCAATTACTTTCCCCTCCACACCAGTTGTTTTTAAATGTTATTTCTGACTCTGTTTGTCTGTCTGTCTCTCTCTCTCTCTGTGTCTCTCTCCTCTATCTCTCTCTCTCTCTCTCCCTTCCAATTTCTCACTTCCTTCTTGCCCTGCCTCCAACCATCCATTTCCTCTTTCTTCACTAAAGTCACCATACATACCCCCTATATGTAGCCCTCTCTGCGTGTATGCTGTTGAAAATGATTAGGAATGGTGAACAAGTCAGTGGGGAAAATGCTCTAAAACTCTCCCTAAGCTGGGAAGGCACCTCACCACCTGTATTCCAGCTTTGGCACGTGCTTGGCAGCAAATTGTAAGGCCAGGAGGTCACAGTCAGGAAAAGAGAAATATGTTATATTTTAATAATCATCTATCTTTTCTGTAGCTTTGAGCTTTCAAATGTCACCTTCAGTTACAGCGAACAAAAATCAACCCACAGAAAGAACAGCAGACAACTTAGGATAATTGTCAAAAGGAAAGGACCAATAAATATGAGCTCCATGCTAGAAGCAATTCAGCAAAATCAAGCTCATCAACTTCCCAGCATGGATTTTATTTTATTCTAAATCAGATACTCATTAAAGGGGACCACTCTTTGAATTACCATTTTATTTACACTAGATAAATGCAAGACATATTGTCTGGTGAGGAAATGAAGGGTTTCTCTCTCTGACTGTTAAGTTGTAGGTATTTCCTTCTCTAGCCTCCTGAATTTTCATGCTAATAGAAAACACCCAGGCCAGATGCTCACTCACTATTAACAAGTTAAAATAGCACTAGAAAGTAAACAATTTTCCTTCATTTTAAAAACAAAAGAGCACATGGGTGACAGGAAAAAAAGGGGAAAAACTTACCTGCCTTAGATGCAAGAATCTAGTCACAGAGACCCAGCAGATGCTCCTGGGATTATTGCAGGGGGAGGCCCAGCATCTCTGCCCCAAACCACAGGGGGCCACTGTGGCAGTGCAGGGATGGGAGTCCACACAGCAGAGACACTCAAGGTCTTTAAGGCTGAGCTCCAGAAAAGAGGGCAGCAATGAACAGCAAAGGGAGGAAAGCAGAGGCTTTTGAAGGCCTCTCCAAGACTCCTCCATGAAAATTGAAGCTCACTGGAAGAGTGGAGAAAGTCTGCAAAAACATGCCACTGGACTACAGTACTTGGTGATGCAATTGTTCTGTTTCAATGTCTTCTTCTTGTTCCAGAATTGAGATTTCATAAGGGACATTACACAGTCAAGGTCTAAAAGCCAACTATACCTGGAGAATGACCTAAGAAGTAGCCATTCCTGAAGGGTTCTAGGTATTATTAAGACAGATGCTTTACAATAAGCATTTTACAGTAAGCAACCCAAGAATTAAGTCAAAAATATCAACAATCACAACAGAACAAAAATGAGAAGACACCTAAGTAAGACCCAAACCCAGAATTTCAGATCACCAAAGGGAAATTTAGGGAGTAATGCAGTGGAACAATTTGAAATTCAACCACACGGACTCCCTGAGCTGGCAACAAAAGTGGATCTAGAAAAAACGTAATCACAAATAAGCTCTCAGATAACAACAATGATAATGTCCATAATGAAATATGTAATTAATAACTCTAAAGAAGACCTCAGGAACATGATGGAATCCCAATATATAAAAGTAATGGAATCCATTAAAAGGGTTTCAAACAGGTTTCCAGGAGATTAAAAACTCCATTGAAAGTTTACACAAAAGAATGAGCCAATGGAGGGACAGAATATCAAACATAGAGAAGAGGATTGCAGTTAGTGACCAGGAAAGGAAAGATTTTTTGAAAGTAGCAAGGGACCACGATAAATCAATTAAACAGCTGCTGGATGATGCAGAGAAAAATAACATAAGACTGGTCAGAATTAATTTAGAAACAGGAGATAGTGCAAATGACATTAAAAACACTGTTCACAGATTGAATCAAAGAAAACATTTCCAGTAGGGAAAAAGAATTCATCATACAGATAAGGGAGGCACAGAAGACTCCAACTAGCCATAATCAAAACAAAATTCACACCTAGCCACTAGTAGTCATGATTCTAGAAACTGAAAAGAATGAAATATTGAAAGCAGTTAGAGAAAATAAACAAATCACATACAAAGGAAAGCTCGTCAGAATCACAGCAGACTTTTCAATACAAGCACTCAAGTCAAGGAGAGCCTGGAGTGAAGTATTTCAGGCCCTAAAAGAAAACAACCTGCCTGTTATCAAGACTGATATATACTGAAAAACTATTTTTCACAATCAATGGAGGAATGAAATACTTCCACAACAAAGAATCTGGCCATACCGATTATATTACTCAAGGAGACCAGCTCCTGGGTTTCTAGGAAACTCAGGTTGTCCCTGGTTTGGGACAGTGGCAGACTTCTTGTCATCTTACTAGGAAATAAGTCCATGAGGTTCTTGAACGCCTTCACAGCTGGTCTTCTTAGCTCCTATCATGGTGATCAGCACATATTAAGTGTCCCATAAATATTTGTGTAGTGAATAAGCCTTTACATCCTGAGAAGGGGTTCTATCTTTTTTAAATGTTAGCGACATTTTTAATTTACTCATAATCAGTTAATCTCAAGACAAAAATAAAACCTAAAGTCACCCTAACTCATGCTTTGATCTAATATGGACAGCAAATCAAATGACATCTTCCCTGACTATTCGCTCTATTATTTATCTTCTCTGGTGATGATCCAGAAACTCCTGGCCTGTTATCTTCTTGACTACATTGAAATGTCAACATTGCTGATGCTGAGCATCTTTGACTGTTTACATTTGTGGAGAATACTCCCTATCTCCCAGGTTCTAAGGTGATATTTAACCAAAGATGCTGGAATTTGGCACTATGCAAAGGTGACAGGTCTATTATTTGCTCTTGATAAGTTTATTTTCAGATAACAGATACCTAAAGTCACCCTGCCTTCAGAGTGGGCACCTATGTTAGTTTTCTGCTGCTGTGGTAAAATATCTGAGACGTTCAATTTAAAAAGAAGAAAGGCTTATTTGGCTCACAGTTTTAAAGGTTTTGATGCATGTTCCTGTGGGCTGTGGCACCACCATCCATCAAAGCAGGACCTAGTGAAGGAGAAGGGAGGTCTTTTCACTCCATGGCATTTGAGAAGGAAAGTTTTTTTTAAAAAAGAGGCCAACGTCCTCCCTCAAGTACACCCAGCCTCGCCAATGATTTCTTCCACTAGTCCAGCCACCTAAAAGTTTTACCACCTCCTAATAGTGTTATCAGCTGGGGATAAAGAATTTATCATCTGAGACTTTGGAGGACATTCTAGATCCAGACTATAACAGTACCTGCTCCCAGCAAAGTTTGCATGTATGGGTGCTTTGTACTTTCAAAAAAATTATAAGGAGGAAAGATGATCCAGAAACTCCTGGCCTGTCATCTAGTAGAATCTCCTACAACCTGCCAATCATCTTATCCACCCTTTCAGGAGGTTGTGGTGTTTTCTGGGTTTCAAATAACATTTCATAACCCTACCTTGCATTTTCCAGTTTGTGAAATTTAAACATAACTGGCACGTGTTTCCCTAATGTCACTTGTCTTAGTCACTTTCCTCACCATTGTGACAAAATAGCTGACACTTAAAATTTAAAGGATGAGAGGTTTATTTTAGCTCATAGTTTCAAACATGGTCAACTGGCAACATGGGAGAAGGGCCTGGAAGAGGAGAAGGTGTTCAACTCATGGCAGCCAGGAAGCAGAGAGAAGAGAGAAGTTAGGTGAAGAATACACCTTCCCCCTAACCTGATTCCATACGAATTCTGCCTCCTAATGGCAAGCTCAGCTGCTGAACTCATTAGTAGATGAATCCACTGATGAATATAGTGAGCCCATGATCCAATCACCTTCCAAAAGCCCCACTTCTGCCACATAAGAATTTTGAGGAACATTCTAAGTCTAAACCATACTATCAATTTCAAGGGGTAGTTATTATTAGCATCCTTCCAAGTGAGGAAATTTATTTAAAACTTGCCTTTCCTCATGATAAGTGACTGTACAGCACCATGGCTTTCCCAGGGATACTTTCAACTACTGATTAGCTGCTCCTTCTTGTTATGACCTCTAGGACATCCCTTTTTCATCTAAAGACGAAATACCTTGTTGTTGGCTGGACCTCTTTTTGCAGTGTGTGTGTGTGTGTGTGTGTGTGTGTGTGTGTGTCCTTGATCTAATCAGAGAAAGCCTTCTGCCTCTCTAAAAATAAATGGATGTCTGACAATAAAGAAAAAAAATAGAAGGGAGAAAAAATGCTTCAGAACTTAAGGATTTTGGAGTGTAACTCATATACAGATGGTGTTTAATGTTCTCTAGACATCAAGTGCTGGTTTCCATGCCTGGATTCTTGTTGTTATTTCCTGGTCACTTTGAACTGACTTATCAAACTGAATAGATTCCTTCATCCATATGTTGGTATTTTAAGTCCTGGTGGGAACAAGGCCTCCCATTTGTTTCAAGTTTTACTCTTAAGAAATGTTTATAAAAACCCTACTTAGAAAAAGAATCTCAGTCAAATCCCACTATGATTTTGGTCTTCACCCAGTTCAACAAATGACACCAACCACCAGGCTTCTTATTAAGAATGTCTCCATCCTCCACAGGGAAGTTGGTTTAGATCACGGGGATGCCAGCAAACAGACTGCTGGTAATAGATGTTTTAGAATATAGGAAACTGAGACTTGAAGTATAGTGTACCCAGTAAGTGGCATCCTTCTCCCTCACTGAAACCTGAATCAAGTAGAAAAGGACCCAACATTCTTAGCACTGATAACATCCAAGGGAAGTCATGGGTGAGGGTGAGAAGTAAGCTCCCTGGATGAATCACAGTATGGCTCTTTCTCTACTATTGAGATTTAGAACAGAGGAGTTTTAGACTGCTGAACAGACCCCTTTACCCACATCACTGTCTTGTGCTGGTCCAGGGAGAAAGAGAAGAAGGAAAATAGGCAAGTCAAGCTCCATCCAGTCAGGAGCCATTAGCCTTCATGAACCCTGATGAGGACAGGGCCAAAGCATGTTTTCTCCCTCAAAGCATTAGTTTATTTTGCTCAGGTTCATGGTCACATAACATACCTTTGAGACTCACCAATCATCTCCTGAATATGCTGAACATAGGGATGACTCAATGCACATCAGTCCCCACCCCCAGAAATGAGAAATCACTCCACACGGGCAGGTTAGCAAGAGCATCTCAGATGACAAAAAGCACTGTCATCAGCACTAGTTCCTGGCTCATCTGGACCTGTCTGTCTCCTAAAGATTCCAAAATAGTACTCAAGAACATTATAATAATTTTCATAACAAAGGGTAGAGAATAATGAAAAGTGTCAGAAATTAGAAGTCCTGAATTCTAACTTTGGCATAGGGCTAATAAGCTGTGTGACCGTAACATCTCTGGGCTCCCTGTCCATGTTCAAGAGGATGGCATGCCATCATCAACTGTCACACTTAGTCCCTCTTTTTTAAAATATAGATGCCTACCTGGAATCTCAATATATAACTTAGATGAAAATAAAGCTGCTTTGGCCCAAATGAAGGGAGAATCTTAAGTCTATCCCACAGGCTTCCTCCCTCCCCTTGGATTTCATCTCCACCCCTAACCATGCAAGGCCCAAGGATCCCTGGACCACTTTCCTGAGAAGAGTTCTCTCTATGCCAGGATGAGTTTGGGAGCAGACTTTATTCTGAAGACATTTCCATTTGATAACCCCACCCAATTTCTGAAGCTATATCCATGGTATCTCTGAGAAACTATTACAGAAAAATTGAACAATGTGTCTGAAAGTGATGGGAGCTAATTATTATCAGACTTAGCAAATTAAATAACACAAAGTATGCTTGAGTTCTTGCCCTAAAACAATTTTATCTTGAGAGAAAGGGATTCTAGGACCAAACATAAAGAAAGAAGCATTTCATAATTTACTTTAAAAGGTATTTTTCTGTCACTTCTCTGTGACACACAGTGCAGACACACAAGGCATATGGTTTTTGGCATGAGTAGTGTAAAAAGACCTGAGAGGATACCTGTCTCACAAGAAATAAGAAGAGTTTTGGCCTTCAGAAGGACGGACCTCATCCTCTGGTCACTCAATCCCCAACCAGTCCCCTCATATATCTCCTCTGCATGTGTTAATTCTTTTGAAGGTGATGGAGGCTCTTTGCCTGGAAGATATATGCAGCTCAACAGCGGGAAGTGAGATCCTAATTATCTGCAGCTGACAACCTTTCAGGGCCCATTATAAAAGAAACGTCTGCACCGGGCCCTCAGAGCCCTATATCCAAGCTCCAGGGACTTTGAGAGAGCAAGAAGGAGTGATTCGAGAGCCTGATTTATCAGGAAAGATTAGAAGAGTTACATCTATAGTCTGGTGAAACAATGACAGAGGGGGAGTAGGCTAATGGTTGACAAAGGAGCAGAAGAAAGAGAAGAGATTTATGTAGCCTGGTATGAGGTTGAGCAATCAGAGGAATGGAATGAAATGAAGATGGAAAAAAAAGTCCTGAGTAAATATCAGGGAAATTTTCTGCACAGATTTATTAGACAGATGAACAAATCTTCTAAATGAAGCTTCATCCTCATCCCAAGAAAGAGAAAGCCTACATAAATGTGTCATAACCATTTATCTCTGTCACTGTAGGACAAGTTGAGATATCTAGCTGAACTTTCCATCTTTCTCTTCAAGAGTGTCCTTAAAAGTCAGCATGAACCCTTCTCTGAGATTCCTATGGGTCTTGCAAAGGCTGTTGAAGGGCACAAAGCCCATGCCTGCAATTCTAGATATAGGCACTGGTAACCTTCATCAAAACTTACAATCTGCTTTACAATTTTTTAGAGAAGACAGATGGACTTGTCCATTTACCCAGCTCAGAATCTCCCTGGGGATGAAATGGGGATAATGCTTGGGTGAAAATCCAGGAGGATATCCCATGACTCCACTGATCCTATGAATTGGGGCACAAGGAAATGTTCTGGCGACTTCGGCCACCTGGAGAGTGCCTCTCGTTCTGACTTTGTGGATGAAGCCTTACGTGCCAGTATGGATCCTTTCAGACTCTCTTCCATCCACATGCCCTTATAAGAACCAGTTCTGCATGAGCTCTACCTAGCAACCTGCAGGCTCAACTTCTGCCTCCTCATCTCCTGTCTTGGGCTTGTCTGGTGCTTCAGGGAGATAGGATGTGTAAGTACCCACCAAGTGCACCCCTATATGCTATTTGGAAGTGATGAGGAATTGATGGACAGTGGTGAAGAGGTTTGGCCTATGAGGAATGGGAGCAGGTAGACAAATTTATTCTCCATTCTCTTCCCAGATAGACTGTCTACTTACATGCTTTTTTAAAATTGAATTCTTTATTGGTACATTTTATTTACAGCTCACAATCACACTCAACACTGGGGAATTTGTACCAGTATATGACAGAAGTTAATTCTCATTTTTCCCCATATCCCTACCCACCCACAGCCCCCACCCACCCCTTATATACATGCTATTTCTTTTTCTTTCCAAATCATATTTATTCTTTCCCCTCATTACATTCCCCTACCATTACATTCCCTTTGAATATTTCCTAGCTTCCAAAATATATCATACATTCTAGAACTAGGTCCTCTGCCCACAGAAACCTTAAAAACCATGTAAGTTTTTCTGCGGGCAGAGGACAGTCCTGCAAAAGCAAGCAACCAGTCAGCCTTAGTAGCAGCCAAGGGGGTTGGAGATCTTCCTAATGGCTCTCTCTCCTTATTGCCTTGCTCTCCTTCCCCCTCATCCCACTGTCCAAGGTTGTCTGTCCTGATAGAGTAATAGCAAGTTAGCCTTTGCTTAGAGGTCTGCTTTCTAGGGTAACCCACGCTGATGCGTGACCAACTAAGTGAAGGTGAAGGGTTACTAGATCGTCTTGAAAATGGCATTGATATTTTTGATCATGTAGCCTGTGCACCTGGGCCAGTTGCCCCAAGCACTGCATAGACTTGTCTTTTTCCCATTTCAGTTGCTCTGCTAAAGGTCCTCTGACTGCCCCTTTCAAGTTCCGATGTGGCAGTGCCCATTTAGGAGTCCCATCTTGGATTTCCCCTGGTTTACTCTCCTGGAGAAACCTGGCAAGCTCCAGGGGTTGAGCCCAGCTAAGTTGGTGCTTCCTATTGTGTTCCTCCTAAGAGCTGAGAGGTAACACACAAGATAAGCCCAGCACCTGGAGAACTGAGGTAAACCCCTTGGAGATACCTGAGGGCAAGGCTAGCCTGTATCCTTTCCATCCGTGAGTTCTCCACACCTCACTCTTTTTGATGCTGGGCTTCCTGGCTTAGGCTTTAAAGTACAGACACTGCTAACCACAGAATCCTGAAATGACCACTCCACACTACCAAAATAATAAAAAATAAATAAATAGTTTTTATTGCTCTAAATTGAAATGCTTTATGTTATCTGTATGTTCTGAGAGCTTTCTTTGATTTGTTTTGTTTGATTATTTTTTGGTTCTGTTTTAGTTTGCACATTTTAAATTCAACTCTTTTTATGTCTCTACCCCAACACACACACACACACACACACACACACACACACACACAATTCTTTAGTAACCCATTATGGGTTAGTGAATTCCCAAACCGTTCAAAAATACTTTAAAGTTCTTTTGGGACATAGCCAGATACTTAATATTGTATTACATTTTATAGTTGTCACTTAATCAAGCTATTTAATATTATAGTACATTTTAAAACTGTCACTTAATCACATTTTCTTGACCCTTTTATGGGAATTAAAGATCACTGTAGATAAAAAATGGCATGCTTTAGTTTAAATAGATTCAGTATGTCCAGTTTGACAGTTACTTCTGAGACATTAAAAGAATTTTCTGTGATTAATGTGACCCACACACGTTAAATGGTGTAATGTTCCATTTCTTCAGCCATTAGCAGAAACAGCATCAGACAGAAGGAGCCAAAATGTAGCCAACTGTATGTAAAGCTGGTGATGGGGGTGGGGAAGGTCTAAAGATAATATAGAGCTAGGCAGCCTGAGATAAGAAGGAGATTTCAACTGATTTAATATTTGCTTTCTATGGGCATCTTGAGAATGGAGTCAGGGAAACAGAAAGGTCAGGCCCTGGTAATGGAGTGGGTGCCAGTCCGGCAACATAAGCACTCTGTGGGGAGCGCCCTGTGCGAGGGAGATGCATCTTAGGCCAGCGAGTGCAGTTATTCCATGCTTATTATAAATGATTGATGAACATTGCTTCTAAATTTAGAAGAGCTCTCTAAATGGACATTTACTCACAGGAAAAAAAAAAACTGCACTGAAAGGTCTGTCCCCAGAATGGTTTTGTTTATGGCAATGCGATAGTTCTGGGCAATTAATCCAAAATTGCGTCACTGAAAGATTTTATATTCTTAAGTGTTCACTCATGTAGTTAAAGTAAATTATGTCCTTTTCCAAACATCTTTCAAAGAATTATACTAGGTTTTTAAAATCCTGGTCCCTAAATCCTACTTGTTTGTTAATTATTCTGGAAATAACTGCTCCTGTTTTGTTTCTTAATCACAGATCAGATATACTGTATTTGTTAGCAGCTGTGAATAAAAGCGTGTCCCAGTGTGTTTTTCTTGACTGTTTAATAAGAGTTGAATAATACCCTATTTAATCCATCAAGTAGGACATTACAATAACATTGATCTTTTGTTTGACAGCAAATTTGTTTGATAACAGAACAGGATATAATGTAACCAAATCAGTGTCAGAAATGCATTGAGAAGGATCCAATTAAAAACGCCCATACACATGCCAGCCACTGAGCAGCAGGGCAGGGAACCAGGCACAGGGGATATGCAGGGGAAATACAGCCTTGAAAGTGTCCAGCCCTTACCTGGAAAATGCATGCACTTCTCTCATGGACTGCATCCATTATGGCAGATGAGGCTCAAACTGCTCTCATGTCAGAGTGGACAGACCACCGACCCCAGATGAGTATCTATTGTGTTCCTCCTTTGTTGGTTCAAATGCTGTAATTCTTGAGGTCAGAGATGCCAGGTCCTGCTATTGCTCAACCCCCTTCTTTCCCTCCTGCTACAACATAGCAAGGGGAGGCTGTTGTTCACATCCCAGTGTGCTTGTCCCATTCCGGCCTGTCTGTAAAACCTATTCTTGCCAGCATCCTCCAGTTCCAGGGAAGAGGAACTGGCCAGAGGATTGTTCAAGCCCTGATCTTTGTGGACTTCATCGAGGGAGATGAGTGTTAGCCCTTGTATTTTCCATATGTGTTTGCAGAGGTTTTACAGTTGTTCTTTTCTCTTCCCTTCAAAACCCAGCACAGAGGTATAACAAGCCTCTCTCAGACACCAAAATCAGACACTGCTGCACAGAGGAGAAAAGGATATGTATGAACAGACAAAAAAAAATCCTCAATGTACTGTTTTTGAGTCATACATCTTGTCCTGAAAGCTGAATAGGTTGTATTTCATGCATAACTGTTTATAACACACACACACACACACACACACACACACACACGTGTCCCACATTTGCCTCAGAAAAAGAATCGCTGAGATCAACTTGTTAGGTACATAACAGACAATGCTTAAATAAATTAAACTTTTTCTTTTTCCAAGATGATTTAGTGAAGATGCTGATTGGGTTGTCCTCTCTCAGAGAATATGCAAGTGCAGAAGCCACTAAGAATTCAAAAGTATGCAAAGGTTTATTTCTACTCTCAGTGGGAGGCTGCAATGGAATATACCCCTAAGAAAACAGCCACCAGAAACAACTGTAGGAGCTTTTTAGTGATTGTACACAGATGCTACAAACTGCCCTATCTGACGAAGGCACAATGTGAGGTGACAAGTTGGGTCTTTCAGAGGTGAATATAGAGAGAAAGCAAAAGAAAAAGTAGTGTCACATTTCCCACATCAGCCAAGATGCTGTAAGGCTCGCTCTCTGCTAACCCAGACACAGGAGCAATTTAATTGTTACATTTTAAAGAACATTTGCTTCTGAAGCTTTAATTTCCCAGTCACAGATACTTGCTCTCTTCACAGAGAGGTGATGGCCATGTTGACCTCTGGGATAGAAGAAGTTGAGGCAGCTATGTTTGGATTCCTCCATAGTTTTTACCGGCCATTCTCTCCCTTCCCACATCATTATAATTCATTCCCTGGCTTTACATTTGCTGCCTCCTTCTTTATTCTTTTGTTCTCAACTAATCTTCCCTTTTGTATTAATGAAATCTTTCGTAGTTTCTCTTCAAATCTTCCAGTGGATTCCTTTGAGACTACTGTTTTTTGTTTTATGTGTGTGTGTGTGTGTGTGTGTGTTTGTTTTGTTAATCTGATAGGGCTTTTTTTTAAAAGTATGAAAATTATTAATACTTCCCTCCTTTCTGGCACGGTACCACAGGCCTTAAAACATTCTATTACATTTCTGATCTGAAACGGCTTTCTTTTAACCCAGAAGTATGGGCAAATTACAGACCCCAAGCCAATCTTTTATGGAGAAGGTCTGAGAGCAAGTAGTACCCTTTCAAGTGCTTAGTCGTGGAGTCATCATCTTTATGACAAATAGCCTCTTGCTTTGCAGTTACGGCTGGTTTACTATGCATATGGCTAAGTGAGGGCCCCTTAAAGTGGTCAGGGACTTTTCCCAAGCCCCTTCCCAGGTGTCACATCACTCCTTTTTACTGGTCTTATTAGAGGGGCAGCATTAGCCCCACAGATCACTCGAGCTTCCTGACCAGCTGCCAGGCTGTAAAGCACGTAAAACTGGGGTGGTCGATCCAGAGACATCAACTTGTCACTCTCGATGATCATTCATCTGCAACAGAAATAGCCCATGGTGCCGTGGAGATCGATGTGGAGACCAGCGCTCTTCAACATTATTGCCACTAATTATTAAGATGAATGCGGTGATTAATGGGAGTGATGCTTTTTCACTTTATGCAAATGGTGAACTCATGCATATACATGGGGGAGGGGGCTCACAAACCTGGTACCCCGAACGTTGCTGTTCAGCCCCCTTATTCAGCTGTCACTGTGACCCAGGTGCAGCGACTTAGAGCGATTTAAAAAGAAATGCTAAAAATGAATTGTTGATCAGCAGCCTCAGGCAGCTTTTTGGAAATTCCCTTCCACGAGGACTGTGCTTTGATTAGAGAAGGCTCAATCAAGGCAATAACCAGGGTTATTAACGATGCTGCATTAGCCTGTGGTCCTCTGAGTTGTCTGGAGGGTAAAGCTGGTGAGGAAGGAGAAAATACTACTTAGGTTATGATGATGTGAGAAACTGAGGCAAGACTTCTGTATGTGTTACTTCCCCTCCTTCACAAAAATGAAGCTGTTAGGTTAAATACTATAAAACCCCTTCTAACCTTCAGGGCACATAGTAAACAGACTGCTTGTCTTACTGCATTCTTTGTTGTTATAACTGAGAACTATAGGCTAAACAGTGTGCAAAGACCAGAGATATGTTTAGCTCATGAGTCTAGGACTCTAACAGCGTGGTGTCAAGATTGACATTTTGCATTGGCTGAAGGATCCCTTTCTTCCTCTTGCCATAACACAACACAGGACATCACATGGCAAGACAGGGCAAGCATCCTAGACAAAATTTCCTTTTATAACAAACCCACTGCCTCAACAACCCATTTATCCATTCACAGGGGTAGAGCTCTTTACTCTAATGACTCAGTTACCTTCCAAAGGATCCACCACCTCTAAAAATCTACCGTATGAGTTTGAGGGATACATTTCCAACACATGACATTCAGAGGATACATTCACTACACTGTAGTGTCTTAACCCTTCTTAAAGGTCTTGGGTTGGTTACCTGTACCAGCTCACTACCAAAGAGTTGTTCTTCCTGTCCAGCTAAAACCTCTCCTAGGACACTAAATAAATCTAGATGGGTGATGGCCACATGTTTCCTGATGTTATACAGTGAGAAATCAGCATAGAGACTGATTGCACCACTCAGGATGGCTAACTGCCTGGTCAGCACCACTTAGGCTCTGGAGAACAGAATCACAATCACAAGCAATGAGGAGCCATTTCATTTCCTTTGCAGATTGCTCAGGGATGAAATGTAATGTTAGCCCTCATTATGGCCATAGTTTCTGGGAATCTAGTCTGTTTTCTCTAAGAATGCCCTTGTTCAGGTGACATGATCTAATCCACTGTTGGAGAGAAAGTGCTCAGTTAGGCCTGGATCTGAGTCCTGAATCCTTCCCTTTATTTCTATGTGAGAAGTCATCAGTATTCTTCCAGATGAACAATACTGTACAGATTCCATGGAGTTATTTTAGAAAATGAGGGAGATAACGGAGGAATGTACCTGGCTCATAGCAAGCCCTGTATAAATGAACCAATACAGTTTTCTTCCTGTCTGCATTGGCTCACTTAAGGAATATAGGTGACAGTTTAACCTCATCTTTACAGGAACTGCAGACTATCTAGGTTTGGCTTTCACTTTCCAGCTGCTAAGATACTCTCATTATTGTGGTTACAGTGATTGTCATAGTCAATCTTACCTAGGTCCTAATTTATTTTTCATTTTGTTCCCACTGTGTTCTGATTTTGAGATTTCTGGCTGAGCAACCTAATATAGAAGACCATCACTATAGACAGTGCTGGGATACACTGCACAAAGACTCGCATTTCAGATGACACCATCCAACCACTGCTACCTATTGGCCTGTACCTAGAAGCCTCCTTCTGCTCACACACCAGAACTCTCTGGCTAACTCACGCTGCTGGTGAGGGAGACTCAATATTCCAGTATTCAATAGAATACCAGAACTCATTTTTAGGTGAATGTTTAAAGACTGTCAAGTTGGCAAAGCCTGAAGGTGGGAAAGGAAATAATTCACTGTCAGAATTGATATGACGGACAGAGTGAGAAACCAGCCAGCTTTCCCAGTCAGCTTCAGTTCCTGCTGACCTCACACCTCTCCACAAATACAGAGCCTCAGTTATCACTCAGGTGCTATGCAACAGGAGACCTGTTCCAGGCTGCACTGTTTATGAACAGTAAAATGCATTTTTCCATTATTTAAAGGTAGCTTTTAAGGATGCATCTGCAGGTATGATGGATATCTCTCAAAGGATTTCCTTCTGTATTTTTCCTGTAGGTAACCCCCCCCGGTCACATCTGCATTTGTCATGAGAAATCCTGCTTTCACCAGCCTCTCAAGCTCACTGCAATTCCTGATACAGTTGATATTTCTCAAAAGACCAAGTCTCCCAGGACTCAGCTGGAGAATTTAGTGAAGGCCTCAATCCTTTGGTTGGCTTCACTTCTGGTAGTCTGCCTTAACCATATTGCTAACCTGCTGATCCAGACTGCTTGACAAGGGTCTTCTTTCTAAAAGTGTCTGGGGCAAGGCACAGAAAAATAATTGGTTTGTTTTTTGTCTTTTCCACAAAAATTCAGAATGGGATGACAAAGTTACATATATCACCTTTTTCAAATAAAAGTGGATGGATCAGAGACATGGAAAATGGCCACCTCTGAAGCAGACAATGAAGACATCCAGGCCATCACTTCAAGCCAGACCTTAGCACAGTGAGCCTCAAAGAAGGTATCTTCAAGGTCCTGAGCTGCTTAACAGCGCAGCCTGGAGGGTCCCCTGAGTCAGCCGACTCTTCCCTCCTCCCGTGCCACATTGCCAGAGTCTCTTGGACTCTGGAAAACAAGTTCTTCTTTCCTTCTTTCCTTCTTTCCTTTCTTTCTCAATCCCTCCCTCTCTCCTGCCTTCCTTTGTTTCCTTTTTTTTTAAGTTAAGGAGATCCAGGAGTTTGGAATATATGAAATAAAGGAAGAAATACTAAAATAAGCTTCAAAATTCATATTTCATACATTTTTATTGAAATTGTTTCTTTACAATATAACTAAAGTTTCATGGGATTTTATTTCTTTGGGTGGATTTTGCTTATTTTAATTGATGCCCAGCTCCCTCTGCAGGACCATACTATGGTGCCTTCTTTCAGTTCTCTAATGTAGGTCTGTGATGTGTATATGACCTTGTGGAATGTTAACTCCTAAATTTCAGCCTGATGGAGATGCAAAGTCAGAGAAATTACTTTCCCCACTCAGTCTGGCCTCCTCAGCACTACTAGAAAAAGTTTTAAATGCACCACAGAGATTATGATTGAACAAGGGAGAAGTTGAGACACAAAAAGTGAAAACAAAGAGACTAAAAAACAAGAGAAGAGGGGAAAATAGTAGAAAGGCAAAGAAAAGGAAAGGCCTGGTTGCCTGGCTGCTATTCTCATTTGTTTTCCAATTTATTCCCAGATAAAGAACTAACAGGGGATAATAGGAAAAGGAATTTAGAACTGGAGAGGAATGTTGTAGAAATGTGAAACCCTCAAAAATGTGTGAATATGCCGGGTGTGGTGGGTCACGCCTGTAATCCCAGCACTCGGGAGGCAGAGGCAGGAGGATTGCTGAGTTCAAAGTTTGCCTGGGCTACATAGTGAGCTCAGGACCAGCCTGAACTACAAAGCGAGACCCTGTCTCAAAAAGAAAAATGTGTGAATATAATTCAAGCCACGTGAATAAGGCAGAACCTTTGGTTCTCTCCTCTGCTAAGGCAGCCTGTAGTTGGGGTGAGAGGGGAGTGAGGCAGAGGGTGATGATGTCAAGCTCTTTATTTATACACAGAAACAACCCTTCACTGCACACAAACTTTTATGAAATTTCTCATTATATTGTTACACATAACTGTTGGATCAAAAGTAAAATGAACTGGTAAATGCATTAAGTAGTTCACCTGATTTCCCTTTTAAACAAATCCCCCAAAATCATGGAACAACCCATGGAGTGAGCAAAGCCCTCATTTTAAACAGTGACAGTCTTGCCTAGGCATCATCCCACAAGTAGCAAGGTTAATATTTAGTTGGATGATAGGAGATGGGGTATAGGGAGTCCCCCCGCCACAAGGTGCACAGAAGAGGTAGCCAAGTGATCCAGCTCTGCTGTCATAGGAATGCTAGGTCAAAGAGAAGGAATTGTATATGATTGCCAGGAAAGATGTGGAGCAAAGGCTCCTCCGATGAGATGAGCAGCAACTGAGCACAAGTAAACATGAATACCCAATTAAAACATCCTGAAGGGAGGAGAGGAGATGCAGTAAGAATTTGAAATTGTTGCAGTACTTGAAATCTTTAAAAAAAAAAAAAAGAGAGAGAGAGAACAATTAAGACCAACAATGAGGGCCAGAGATTTAGCTCAGTGGTTCCAGCGCCTGCCTCATAAGCGCAAGGCCCTGAGCTCGATCCCAGTAACCACATACAATGCTGGGCTTGGTGACTCATGCCCACCAGCAATCAATACCACATACCACAGTGCTGGGCTTGGTGGCTTATGCCTGTAATCCCAGCACTCGGGAGGCAGAGACGGGAGGACTGCTGAATTCAAGGCTTGCCTGGGCTACATAGTGAGCTGAGGGCCAGCCTGAACTACAAAGGGAGACCCTGTCTCAAAAAAAAAAAAAAAAAAAAAAACAATGAGAACTACAACATTGGAAAAATTCAGGAGGAACATTTCATCTGGGAAGATGTTCCTTTTTCATGCAAAATATACTGATGGGCTCCCAGATCTGCCTTTTCTGAGTTAGACCTGAATATCGAAGCCCAGAGTTCAATACAGAATTCTTGCAAATAGAGAAATTTTTCTTCGATATATTTTGTGATCATATTCCTGCTAATTCCTAAAAGATGGAAAGAACTTTCCACTGAAGCTAGAAAAGAGACTTTTCCTCCCAAAAGTAAGAATTGATACCTAATATCCTTTCTGATTCTAAATTTGCTGTCTTTTAAATTCCACTGCTTGTTCTGATCTAGCATTATAAGCAGGCTGGGGCAAGAAGTTTAATAGCATAAATATTAAAACAGCATTTGTCTCCTGCATACCAACAGCATAAACAGTACAATCTAAGAGTTAGGCAAAGCACATCTTACAAGCCTACACAGATGTGCAGAAGTATGTAAACTACTTTATTTCTGGAAGCTGAAACAATCTCACATGTAAAAGTTTCTTTTTCTTGCCCTTTCTTTAGCACACCCTGTCTCAAACTTTAACCGTGGTTCCTCTGACCACAATTGCAATATTACTTTGAAATGTGTCTGCCCTGCTATAAAATGTCAAACTCATCCCCATCTCCTTTATTTGTGATTCCTCTGCACTTGGTGAAATGGAAAAAAATTACTTTCTTTTCTTAACTGAAGATTCAGTTTAATTCTAAGAAAAGCATTTCCATTTCTCCTACATCCATTTAATAAACTCCTCTATATTAGTTCAATTTTGAGACAAAATACATAAAATTATAATTCTATTATGATTTAGGAAAGATATCCCAAGGGTACTCAGAAAAAGTGTTTCAATGATAAGATATGTACAGTAGCTCAGAAGACCTAAGGTACACCTGCATTCCATTAAAAGATTTAATTCATGGACATCACATGTGTCAGAGCATCAACCTACATAGTGTTGAGAACTTCTATATTCCTTCACTTCCTCCTGGCTGAATCTTTTACCAGCCATTCATACCTCGTGTTCATAACTGAAACATTTTTGAGCAACTACTGTAAATGACAAGTCAGTGATAAGAACTGCCTCTTTGCTCTTTTCCAAAATTCCTCAGCTTCTTGAAATCAGACTCTATGATATACAGTTTTGGCCATAAAATGAAAATTATGACTAAAATGAGGTTTTATTTTTATCCATAACAGGAAAGACAGAGGCAGGTTATCTTTGTAGGTTGTCTGTAGAGATGATTATCCATGTTCAGTCATCTTTAAAAGCAGACCTACTTTTGAGAAATCTTTTATAAAGGCTAAGTTATCATGGATAAAATCAACCCAAAAGTATGGAAAAGGAACCGAGAAACATCATTTGGAAATTTTTAAGAATGGTTACAAATATACTGAAAACCTGAGAAGTGTATGTTTTCTATAGTCCCTGGAAGCTCAGACAAACCATGATCCCATAAGATCAAAGCTGATATTTCACCAGTACATACTGGTTTATAAAAGATTGAAATAAACTAGGCATCATGGCATATGTCTGTAATACTAGCACTGGGAGAGGCTGAAGCAGGACTATACATTCAAACCCAGCCTGCATAACATAGTAACTTAGGTAGACGTTGTGTAAAAATAAAATAGGACTAGAGATGTACCCAGTACAGAAACCCTAGGTTCCATCCTCAATATTAAAAAAAAAAATGATCTCTTCCACCCCACTGTTGAACAACTGCTGCCTTGAAACCACAGATGCCTCTCCACTAGCCTAATCTGGAACTTCAGGGAGCTTCTGGCTCCTCTGCCGTGGCTGGCTATTAAACACTTTTAATACTGCTGTATAAGATATGGGTCACATGTCCACAGTGACTCAAAGCTCTTATTAAATATTGCTGTGGTTTGGGCCTGAAATGTCACCTGAAGTCCATGGGCTAAAGTCTTGGTTGCCATTAGCTGATGGCATTATAAAGAAGTAGTGGAAGTTAAAGGAGGCAGAGTGAGCTCTTGAGGTGTCCCCTACCCCTCTGTCCTTCTCATCTGCCTTTTCTGTCTCCTTCCTCTCTCTGCTTCCACCCCGCCATGAAGGGAGCAGCTCTCCCTCACCACAGCCTTCCACAATGATGTTCTGCCTCATCTCAAGCCTACAGCAATGGAACAGCTGATCATGGACTGAAACCTCTGAAAGAATAAGTGAAAATAAACCTTTCCTCTGCTAAATTGACTTTCTCCAGTATTTTGTCACAGTAATGCAAAGATAACACAAATAGCCTTTTGATCATCAATATCACTGATGTCATTACAAACCTACAAAAGTAGAGTATTTTAGCGAGATGTTTATAATGAGAAATCAAGCATAAGTTTCAGAGGCTTTCTAAAATATCTTAATTCCTCAGCTATAGTCAGAAGGAACACTTCCAGCTTTTTATGCATTGGGAGAAATTCAGAGATTCCTTCGCAGATGTAACTAGAACATTCTAAAAATCTATATAATGGCATTAAACAGAAGTTAAAGGTCATCTAACCACATCCATTCCCTAAGGTTTCCCTAGGGTAGCAAGGCAGAGATTAAATCACAAGTTCTGATTGCTGGATGATTCAGAGGATACGGATATGAGTTTTGTGGCCAGAAATGTTTTTTTTCTAAACTTACAATACAGTTACATGCACCCACAAACAGGGTTTAAGGGTTTATCCCTGATAATGTACAGAACCACACTTCCCAGTTGACTTTGCTGTAATAGACAGGTGGCTATTGTAGCCATGAACAAGGTCTTCATTTCCAGTTACAAGAGCCATAGGGAAACATCTCACCAAGAGATGAAGAGGAGTTATTTCCTAACTAGTTAACACATATTCACTTTTAGGGTGTTTATGTGGCAAGCTCTTTTCTAGAACAGAATCCTTGCCTCTACTTTTATTTTTGAGATAATCAAATATAAATGATCTAATAAGCAAAGTAGCTCTATGTTCTTCAAAGTTCCAGACAGAGAACTACCTAAGGTAAGAGAAAGTAACAGAGAGTGGCAAGAGAAAAATCAGATGGCAGGACACTTGAGCTGAGACCTGACTGGTGATAAAGTACAACCATGTGAAGAATTGGAGGAAAGAGCCTTTTAAGGGAAACAAATAACAGGTGAAAAGACTCTGAGACAGCTGTGAGCTTTTATGTGTGTGAGTTACAGAAAAAAGAAAAAAGGTCAGTGTGGCTGAGTGGAATGAAGAAGGTAGCACTCACAGGGGATGAGGTCGTAGAGTTAGGTAGGGTATTTTGCTTCCAGCCGTGTGGCAGATCAGCTACTCTGAAAATCTCCCTGCTGCAGAACCCCTAGTGAAGAATCAATTGCAACATATTTTTCAATGTAAAGCTGACATTGTGTGAAAGTAAGGTAGATCCACATGGGTGAAGAGCTGCCTGGTGAACTGAAGCCAGAAGGCTGAGCTAATCGGGAAGCTGGATCTGCCCCAGAGTAAATGCTATTAGGTATGGAGAACGCTGGGATTAACGGTCACACAGGGACAAGACAGCAGATGAATGCACCAAAGTGGGAAGAAGATCTTGAAAACCCCAAAGCTCAGAGAAACAATGGGCTAGAAAAAGCAGCTACAATGGAAACTTGGATTTCTCAATTGCTATTCCAGTTGAGGAAAAAAAAAAAAAAAGAATAGTTTGGAGTTTAAATATATTCTAGTCTGAAAAGCAAGGAAACTTCAAGCTGAGAAATGGAAGTAGCCCTATGTCTGTGCCTTTGAACCCTACAAAAGGAACTATAGATTTTCTTGGAGGGATATACCTTCTGTTCAGGTCCTTCCCTTGAGATCCTACTTAGTGAAGTGGAAGCTTTTGATTAAAAATTACTAAATCAAGAGGTACCAGAAAGAACAAATATTTAGAATCCAAGAACTTCAGATGATGGAATCCCTACATACAGAGTATAAAAAACTGTGTAGAATGTTTAGTTGTGGTGAAATGGAAGAGAAAAATATGAGAAAAGAATCAGCATTTCAAATGAATTTCTGGAAGAATAAACAAACAAAATTTATGAAAAGGAAAAATAGTCTACATTAAAATTTCAGTGGATCTTCCCACTGGCAATTGGCCTGGAAAATTCAAAAAGGGTCAATAACACCATAAAAAGTAAAAGAAATACGAAGAATGTTTTAGATTAAAAGAGTCTAGAACAGACATGATAATCAAATGCAATTTGTGAAACTTGATTTAATCATGGCTTTTTTTTTTTTAAGACAGAGCCTCGCTTTTGCAGTTCAGGCTGGCCCTAAGCTCACTATGTAGCTCAGGCAAGCCTTGAACTCAGTAATCCTCCTGCCTCTGCCTCCCAAGTGCTGGAATCATGGCTTTTTAAAGTGTTACAAAGGACTCTTTTTGACAACTGAAGAAATCAGAATAAGAACTGTGTTAGAGTATTATTTCTAATTTCTTGATACAAGTGTGTAACCAATCAGATGTTATAACCAAGTCCACACATGCACATGTGAACACACAAACACACACACATGACTGTACTTTTAGAGAGAGGCTTCTTATCTCTCTGGAAAAGAGGCAGTTGAGAGTGAGATGAGAATCTAGCCAGGCTGTGTGCCTTATCAGGGTTCTATGCCTTTTTCCTGTGAGGATTCTGTGTAAGATTTGTTTGAAAAATATACCACACTTTACAATAAATTTGAGTGCCTCTTGGTTCCATAATCTCTTAAGTTAGTCTCGAAGTCATCATTTATTTATATTAACTTTATAAATATATTTTTAAGGTAAGTCTTCTCATACCTAGCAAGATTAACCTGTAACATTCAAAATAATCAATATGATAAGAAATATCAGGTATAAATTTCCCTAGATCTTGGAATAAAGACAAGGAAAAATATGGGGAAATTGAAGAGTGCCTGACTGGAGTACTTTAAGTTGGCAAGTGTTTCAAGTAAGTGATTTTCTGTACTTGTTACTATGCCCTTCTGTGCTCCATGTGCCCTTTCTCTATCTCCCTGGGGCCTCCTCCAAATCTCAGAGTTCTGGAGAATACAGTTTGCAAAGCACTGATTTAACTAGCTTTACCACAGAATAATTCCTAGCTATCAGCTGGGATCTCAGCCACCCATAAACACTTTCTGCATGGCTTGCTTCTAGAGATTTTTATAGAAAATGTAAATGGATCCCCAGAGCCCTAATTTTTACCTCTATAAAGAGGGGACGTTACTAGCATAGCAGGAATGTCATGAGACTCAAATGAGATACCTTAAAACATAAAATGCCTAGCTGGGTCTCTGATACACTGTAAACATTCGCATTGGGGGTTATGCTCCTCATTTTGTCTTCAAATGTACAGCATTATGAATCCAAACATATACCATCAATTTAACAGAAAGAAAATGCTTTGTTTTATTAGCAAGCATTAACATGGATATTTCTATATAATGACACATGCCTAATTTAGAATCAATTTAAGTTTGAATTCAAAAGTTTTCACATTAGAAATAAAAGGAAGTTTGGGACCCACTGTGTAGCTGTAACAGTATCACAATGACATGTAGATTTCATAACCTGTCCTATGACTCTGGTCTCTGCCTCCTGAGAGTTGAGAAGATATGGAGACAAAAAATTAGCATCTTTACTAAACTCACAGTTTTGACATCTCACTGGGTGTAAACAATCTCTGAAGCACAGATAGGAAGATTTCATCAACAACACCCTGAGAGCAGCTGAGAGTCCTGCTCAACCTAACAACCAGCTAACTGACCTCTTCACGTTTTGAGAAATTTTGAGAGCTTCTAAAATGTGGTGATTTCTTCTGCATGTGGTGTATGACATACATAGGTCCCGAGAAAGGTCTGCAATGGGCATGTGCACTAGTCAGTGTTCTCACGTGTGAGGCTCAATACACAACACCTGCAAGTTAAAGGAAGCGATCTTTAATTTGGCTCAGATTTCAGGGATTCCGTACATGGTCAGCTGGCTCCAGGTCAGAAACATCATGGTGGAAGTGCACGGCAAAGAAGGGACACTACTTCATGGTGCCTGGGAAGCAGAGAGGAGAACATCTCCAGAGAAGAATGGATGAGGAACCATAGGTAGAACCTGTGTCAGTCAGTGCTCACTAGAGAAACAGATTTAATGCAAGACATACTACTTCACTGTTTTCTAATTGCAAGATCATTGTGAAGATAGCTAACACACCCCAATTCTTAAACATTTGTCATATATTAGAATCACATACAGAACAAGTCCATCAAAATCTACACATCTTGCTGGGCATGGTAGCTCACACCTGTAATCCCAGCACTCAGGAGGTAGACACAGGAGGATTGCTGAGTTCGAGGCTTGCCTGGGCTACCTAGTGAGCTCAGAGCCAGCCTGAACTACAAAGCAAGACCCTGTCTCAAAAGGAAAAAAAAATCTACACATCTTTAAACTCCAGAGGAATTCACTGTGAAGCCAAGATTTTATAGAAGTATTTGTGAACAAATGTAAATTAAAATTTTGTCCCCAGGTATGGTACCAATACAAGACAACTGAAGTGACAAGTGAATAAAAAAAGTTCACAGACTACTCTTTTCATACCTATAATTATAAAAACACATATGTCACAATTTACCCTTCAGTTTAGTGGCTATAAAATATTTTATAGAATTTCAACACACCAATTTGGAAAAAAGTTAAAATGAGAAGAATCATATGATTTAGGACTTAGGAAATGCGCCGCTATGGTAACCAGAAAGTAAAGCTTTCCTATAGCTTTTTGGCCAGTTTTGGATTCTGACTACCACTTGTGTGCTGAGAGTCAAGTCAGTAGCATCATGTCAGATGGGAGCTTATTAGCAACACAACTCAAGAATCTAAAGGGAAAGGCACACTTCCGGGTTTGTCTGAGTGGGTCATGGGACTGTGATCTTGGATAGGGCAATATTTAACTACCACTGTCAATTTGATTAGGAAACACTCAACTAAGCATAGTTCTGGGTGTGGAAGACCCACCCTAGGGAGGATATCACCAGAATGGTATAAAAAATAAAGGAAGGAAGGCTCACTTTTGTTTCTTTAGAGGAACTGAGTCTTCACCTTGACATTGGACTTCATCTCCTGGCTTCCAGCACAGACTCTTCAGCTTCCACTGCAGACCCTCTGACTTTCTGAAATGGATTCATGGGATACTGTAGTGAGCTCCAAGCCTTCAAATGGATTCTTAGGATCCTCAGTGCAGAAGTAGAAATTTTTCTCTCTTCCACACCTGACTCAGTACTTAGCCAATTAAACCCTGATCTTATAAAATCTTATACATGTTTATATTTTTTTGCATTAAATGTTTCTCTAGTGAGCACTGACTGAGACAAGTACTACCTATGGTTCCTCATCCATTCTTCTCTGGAGATGTTCTCCTCTCTGATTCCCAGGCACCATGAACTAGTGACTCTGTTTTGCCATCACTTCCACCATGATGTTTCTGACCTGGAGCCAGCTGACCATGTACAGAATCCCTGAAATCTGAGCCAAATTAAAGATTGCTTCCTTTAACTCACAGGTGTTGTGTATTGAGCCCCACACGTGAGAACGCTGACTCGTGCACATGCCCATTGCAGACCTACTTTCTCAGGACCTATGTTTGTAACAGTATCCCAGGTGACTCAAGTGTATATTTAAGTTTGAGAGGCACTATTTTAAGGCACTACAAGGGGAAGAAAAGATGGGTAAACAAAACCAAGTACTAAAATTTAACAACTTAAGAGAGTTAGCTATTTTATACACTCACTCATCAGACTCTTTAAAACTGAGTGTTTGGATTCTGCTGCTCCAAAGGAATAGTTTTATTGTAGTTCCCTTCCTTACCTCTTACTTGCTGTTAACAATACACAGTTCTCAAATGCAAAGTTTGGCAATGACCAAATGGATTGGCACAGTAGAAGCTGATGTGCCAATGTCTTTATGTTATATTTCTCTCCTTCTATAATCCGGTTACTGGAACATTTACATGACCAGAGTTTCTTTGACACTTATCCATCCATCTGTTCTTTCAGTTGTTTACCCATCTGAAGTTATTGTGCTTGTCTTATGACATCATGAAGGTTGCCATAGCAACTGACTGTGATTTCATAAACTGAGAATTAAGATTGCTACCAAAGGATGTGCAATAAGAGCTGATGTGTTAAGCACCAATGCTCCTGTGTTCCTGTTAATATCTTATTAAACAAGAAAGCATAACTACCAGCCATTGCACTCACGTGGGGGAATGGGGGGCGGTGAGATCATGCTTCCAGGTGTTTCCAAAGTTGCAAATGATCTTCAAAGCTTAGAGGGTTGCAACCCCTCCAACACAGTGTGAAGAGTTACTGTCCTGCTTCTGCACATGATCAGACCAAACTGCTCTTTTTCTTTTCTGGGTTTAGAGAACAACTGTATAGCATTGAAGCTAAAGACACACACAATGAAAGGCCCTTACTTTCAAGCTAAACAGGCTAAGATGCCCCCAAAATTGGTTTCTCTCAATACTCTAGAATATATAGAGCCTAGCAGCCTCTCCAGTGCCCAGGACACACATGCATGATGGAGCATTTGTGCTTTCAAATAGGACAACTAACTGTCAACCTCTTGTCAAGTAAACAAATTTTCTTCAGACACCTATCATTTGGAAGTCACTCTGCAGTGTTCTTCCAGGAGCGTCCAGATAGGTCATAAAATTGCACACTTAATTTCATAGTACATTTGCATGGTGACTGATAAATACATTCAACAGATCATTGGAACACTATGGAGAAAAGGCCACTACTACTACTACTAATAATAAATATATCAAGGGCATACCTTCCATTTGTATTTGCATTTTACCTTTCTGACTAATTCTCTTGTTCTGTTCTTATCTCCTAGTTTTTAGGCTCAATTTAAAGATGAGACTGGCAGATGAAGATATTTAATTATTGGCCTAAAGATTCACAAATGGAAATTATAAAAATATCTAAACCCATATCCAAGCCTCATGTTGTATCCATTAGCCTCAGAACTTACAAACAAGTGAGTGACCACAAATTCTGGACATATACATAATACAACTTGTTCATGTATCAATGTAACATCAACAAACCATTTGTTATTTACCTACCACCCATGTGTATGTGTGTGTGTGTGTGTGTGTGTGTGTGCATGCACGCTCCTGTGTGAGGAGGTGATATCAGAGTAAAGTAAGTGACATGAGAAAAGAAAACAATCTTTAACACTTTGATAAACTTTGTGGAGAAGGTGTCATTTAAACTGAAAGGTTATAATAGCTGCTATTTTAATGGCTAAAGATAGAGTGAAATATGGTCTAAAGAGTTAGCTCAACAATTCTGGTGCTTGCCTAGCAAGTCCAAGGTCCTTGGTTCAGTCCCTGGTAAACACATACAATACTGAGCATGGTGACTCCACCAGCAATCAGATGTATCACATACCATAATGCTGGGTGTGGTGGCTCATACCAGTAATCCCAGCACTCGGAAGGCAGAGGCAGGAGTATTACTGAGTTTGAGGCTTGCCTGGGCTACATAATGAGCTCAGGGCCAGCCTGAACTACAAAGTGAGACCTGTCTCAAAAAAAAGGAGTGAAGTAAAACAGGTGAGGAGGAAACAAGAGGAAAGAGAAGAATACAAGTTTAGTACAGTGGACTGAATACAATTCTGGCTTCACTCTCTACTGAAACACTAATAGCAGAGTAAAAGGATTGCTTCTGCAGTAGAGATAAGGAATAGACAATGACAATTAAATGTTGAAGGCTAGAAAGTAGGTAACTAAGCAGACTTAATACCAACAAAGGAAAATGCTGGAAACCAGATCTATGCATACTGAAGAACCCTGAAAACACTGTATACAGCAAAGGGCAACACCAGGTCTCTCTGGAACTGGGGAGGAAGAAGGGCTTACTGTGAGGAAGATCTGGGAAAACCTGTTTCATGACTTCTTGTTTCATTTGTAAAGTGTATTATACATAATCCATAATTATTCCCATCTCTAAGCTGCTATAAGACTTCCCTTCCCTTGCTGGGCAAGATGCCTGGAGAATTGTTCTCTGAAGAAGATGTAAGAGAGGATCTCTGGATTAGAGGTGCCATCACAGCTGGGAGCACAAGCATTTCGACAAAAGAACCATTTGTATGCAGCTGATGAGATTCCCAGCCTTCTTGTTCCACTGGATCCCAGAACCTAGCAGCCAAACTCTCATCCTCATGTGACAGATTAAAAAATCTCTGAGGAACAGACTATTTCAAGATGAAACATCTGCAGATATGGATGTCAGACATTTCTCTTAAAAAAAAAATGGGTCAAATTACAATGAAATTCAAAGCAAGCAAGCCACTCTTTGTAAACTCAGAATGTCTATTGTCTGTTTAGTTCTCCAATCTTAGGCATTACCAGATGGACCAGATATCTAAGGAAATCTTATAACTGAAAGTTAGACATTAACACACACATACACACACACACATCACTGTGTTAGTTCTCCATCCCAATGGAAAAAAAATCCCTAGGATAAATCAACTTAAAAGGAAGGAAAGCTTATTTTTAGCTCACAGTTTTAGAGGTTTTAGATCCTTTGGATCTGCAGTAGCATACCTTTTGGTGGGAGTACCTGGTAAGGAGGCCTGTTCTCACAGAGACTGGGAAGCAACTACATAAAGGAAGGAGCCAGGGTCCCAAGACTCCCTTTAGAAGTGCAGCCCCAATAATCTAACTTACTTCCTCTTCCTAAAGGTTCTGCCAGATCCCAGTAGCACCATCAGTTGGAGACAAAAACTTCAATACATGGGTCCTTTGGAGACTATTTGAGATCCAAACTGTAGAGCTCACACACACACACACACACACACCCCACTAGCATACTGAAGAAACTTAAAAATATCTATTATATCCTCTGAGAGATAAGAAATGTGTGTGTATAAGTGTGTGTGTGTGTGTATAAAATCTTCAAATAAAAAATATGTAAGCAGAATATTAAAAACTTATTAAAATATTAAAAACTTAATGTCAGGGCTGTAATAAAAAGTTGAAGAAGTTGTTCAGTAAACACACCAAGAAGAAAATGAACTGGAAAACAAAAAATACAATCATAAAACAATTCTGGGAATTGAACACACTAATGATAGTTTCAGAAGACAGAAAAAATAAAATATATCAGAGAAAAATATCAAGAAAATAATTATAAGAAAAAGCTCATAATTACAGGGTTGAATAAATCACAAGGCTGAAAGAATTTCTAAGCACCTAGCATGCGGGGTAAAATAGGCCCACATCAAGACATACCACTGAAAATTTTCAGAACACCAGAAACAGGGAGTGAATTCCATAAGCCTCTGCCAAGATAATTCAAGATAATAAGAGGTCCCAGGAAAACACCTGAGAAACAGATTCAGTAAAACCATTCCAATCAGGAATGACCTTGAGCTGAGGAAAACATATCTAATATACTGAAAGCTTTGGGTGCAACAATCTCCAATACCACCAAGCTGTTTTTTAACCCAAATACAAAGTACCCAGGTGCCCCTAGCCCAGATTCTTGTTGGTACTTAACTATGAGTGGATCAGCTTTTTCCTTTCCAGGTCCTCTTGGCAGGATCAAATGACAGTGTCTATTAGAGACTTTCTCCTGAGAGCTGGAGGTTCATCAGAGTTTAAATAGCACCCACTCTGTACTACCTTATAAGGCTGCCATAACAAATACCACATATCAGGGACATATACACCAGAAACTTATTTTGTCACAGTTCTGAAAACTAGAAATCTAAAATCAAGCTGTCAGCAGCTCTGGTTCCTTCTGAAGCCTCTCTCTTTGGCTTACAGATGGCTTCCTTCTCACTGTGTCCTCAGTTGGTCTTCCTTCTGTGTATTCACATCTCCAATGTGCCCAACTTTCTTCCTCTTTGAAGGACACTGGTGAGGCTGGATTAGAGCCAGCACATATAACTTCCTTCAACCTCAATTACCACCTGAAAGCCTAAGAAGTATTTGATATTATTATGTTATTTCAATATATGAACTTTGTAGGGGATACAATTCAACCCCACATAATTTCTCTGATCATATATTTGACTATAGAACAGTCCTATTAGACACCCGGGCCACTGACTTCCTATGTAATGGGATCTTGTAGACTTGCAACAAAGACTGAATCAGGCAAAGCCCAGATATTTTATTTAGATTATCTTCTCTTTGGAAGCTCATCAGCCAGTGGACTGTTCTCTTTCCTCACAAGAGGTGTAACTTTATTTCTCGTGTGTGCGTGTGTGTGTGTGTATTGCACTGTGCACACATTTTTACAGGAACATAAAAGCAGTGAAATAACTACTAAAAAGGGACGAAGGAAAGGAAGAAGAAAACAAACATTAAGAAAGTAGTTTAAGGGCCAGAGATTTAGCTCAGTGGTTTAGGCGCCTGCCTCCCAAGCTCAAGGTCCTTAGTTCAGTTCCAGTAACCACATACAATGCTGGGCATGGTGACTCACGCCCACCAGCAATCAACAACACATACCACAGTGCTAGGCGTGGTGGCTCACACCTGTAATCCCAGCACTCAGGAGGCAGAGACAGGAGGATTGCTGAGTTCCAGGCTTGCCTGGGCTACACAGTGAGCTGAGGGCCAGCCTGAACTACAAAGCGAAACCCTGTCTCAAAAAAGAAAAAAGAAAAAAAAAAAAAAGAAAGAAAGAAAGTAGTTTAAAAGAGCCTCAGATAAAACTAGAGAAGGACACTCGGAGAACTTCTGTTTCTTGATCTTCATCTTGGATGTGCAGTTAATTTTATCATCCTCTAAGCTTCTATTAAACAGCTTTCCATTGCTATAATGACCTTATATAAAGAAAAGGCTTATCTTGGCTCACAGTTTTGAAGGTTCTAGTCCAAGATTAGGTAGGCCCACAGCTTCAGGTCCCTGGTGGGTAAGAAGAATGACAAAGGTAAAGAGCAAGTGGCAGAGCAAACTGTTCACTTCAAGGCCAAGAAGCAAAAGAGAAAGAATGAACTGGGATCCCACAATCTTCCATGATCTGAAGACCTTCCACAAAGCCCCTCCCTTTATGGTTCACGAGATCTCCCAAAAGCTCCACTCTGTGCGCAAGACTTTAGCATAGCACAGGCCCACACAAATAATCATTTATTGCAGCCCTCTTTCTAATTTAACACAGGAGGGACTGATATCTGATTTCTGGGTTTCTTGAAATCATCCTGCTAAGTCTGGAATCCAGTTCTAATACACGTGAAACTAAAATAATTATTCTTATTACATAAAAACATTTGTTGGACATTTATGATGTTCCAGGAATGTACTAAACAGGTTGTATATATCATTTGATCCTTCAATCACTCTATGAAGTTGATACTATTATTATCAGCTATCACCACTTTTTGTTTTGTTTCCAAATAGGGATCCTAAGTCTTAGAGAAATAAATAACTTCTTCAAAATCATACAGTTAATAAATGCAAGTTTTAAGATTCAAACCTAAAACCTCTTACATCAAAACCTGTGTTCTTAAGATTGATGAGTTATCTTTAGCAGACACTGAAACTTAAATGCCTCCAGAGGCAAGGTGAGTGATGTAAGGGGAGAGAGCTAATGAGACAGTTGGGAGTTCTGAAGACACTGGTGAGCTATCAACTTGTGTCTGTCTCCAGGAATAAAAGTTCACATTTTTCTAAAACAATACCCTAGCCAAATAAAATACATCCCAGAGCCAGATTTAGCTAGCAAGACCTAGGTTCAGAGTTCAGGTATCATACGTTAAATTAAATTAATTTCTCAACCACAAGAATCTTTCATAATCTTGTGCAGTTTGGTTTTCATCCAAAATTTATAGTTAAAAGTATTAGGTTCTTATGATGAATGAGACCATGAGGATAGAAAATGACTGAGAAAATTTCATTTTCTCTTTTTTTCTTTTTTTCAGGGCTGGGGTTGTACCCAGAGCCTTGCACATAGTAGGCAAGCATTGTAGCATAGAGTTACACCCCCAACCCAGCAAAGACCTCATTCTCCATTTATTCACTCAACAAACATTTACTGAGATTCTTTTACATATGAGGCTTGAGGGTTAAAGCAATGAACATAACACATATGTCTCATGGCTTCTCAGATTAGTTCTAGTTATTAAGCCTTGCATTGATTCTTTTCAAGAGATACACATGTAATTTTCCCCAAACTTACAATTTTCCTCAAATTATTTCAATAATTTTCAAGTGTTCTAAGGAAAAATTTGGGAAATATTCTGCCATGAATTGAGAAATACCAGATGATAGTGGATCAGCTGAGCAGATGTGCCCTATTTGGGCAACATCATGATTTATACAGCCTTGGGCAAGGTCTTTTGGAAGGGTTTACACTCTTCTCTTAGCCACAGACCCCACTACTCTCTCGTGATGCCACTGGTCATGTTTCAAACATTAATAATGCTCAGTGGCACATGAATGTATTTACATTTACAGTCCCTTTTCATAAAACAGAATCTCTGATGTTCTGAAATTTTCATAACACTCACAAGAGACTAACAAAGAACAAAAATGGGTGATTTAAATATTCCTGGCAGAGACAGAGTCTAGCCAATAACTGGAAAGCAAGAAAGCAACAAGTCCAGAGAGGGAAACAGCAGAGAATCCAGCCATCTCTATGGAATAGAAGGAACAAAAAAATATTCTTGTGGAAAAATAACTTGGGAGAAAACTCACTGGTAAAATGAAATTTCCTGTCTACACAGTACTAGTATTCAGTGAAAATGGAACTTCTCAAGATATGATTCGCAGATAAGCTATAGAATTTATTATTAAATTAGAATTTTAAATAAACTGGTAAATAACTTTCTATGTATATCTCAAATACTGTATTGAATATATATTAAGACATTGGTCTTCATCTGAAATTCAGTTTTCATAGGGCATTATGAATTTTGATTTGACAAATCTGGCAACTAGATTACTTAAGAGACAATTAGTCAATGACCTGGTGACAACTTGGAGATTTGACTGGTTCTAAGGTGGAGAAAGGAGCTAAACATTCTCCCTGACTCTTAGATGCTCCATAGTGTACTGACAAAAGCCATAAAGACCATGGCATACTGCCACCATCAGAAATACCAGAAGGTTGAAAGCAAACTGTTCAAGAATAGAATCAATGGTTTGGGGCCTGAGAAGAGGACTAACAAACCATTTAGTTTCACTCCATGAAGGAATCTTACAGAAATTGCCGCAGTTGTGGCTTAGTTGTAAGAAGATGAAGGGGTCACTGCTCCGGGGCTGGGCAAAGGCCCCTAGACATCTACCTGGTCTCTATACAAAGATAAGTCTCCAGGATCTGACCCTACAGACCAGCAATCCAAATCTCATCCAAAAGTTAAAAGGAAAAAATAGGTAGGCTATGTTTTCATTTTTGTGTTGTTTTTTTTTAAATCAGCAGCTTTCTTACTTTTTCTTTTCTAAAAAGAAAAAGAAAAGCTCCTTGTTTACTATAAATACACCAGATTCCACAAAAATGTATACCATCTTGAAAAGAAAACGTAGACCTTCTTGGTCCTTTTCTCAGGTCCTTTTCTCAGGTTTTCTTTCCTGGGAAACTTTGGGATTGGAGTGAGGATCACTGCTGCACTTTAGCATTTAGTTGGGATTTTCTGAAGAGAATTCCCATTATAGCAATCTGTCACTCTTGAGGACTTTCATAAGCAGAAGGGAGATTCACTTGCAAAGCTTTCTTCCCTGGACATCTTGATATTTGAGCTGCAACATTTTTTTTTAAACAGGCTTTCACCTTAGGAAATTTCAACAGGAAAGAGCAAAAGGTTAGAGAGTTTCTAGGGGCACTTTTCCCATTTTTATCCTGCCAGAAAATATTTGGATGTAGAGATCTGTGCACTTTTGATTTCCTTTCTTAATTGTAAAAATAGTAAAGTTCATTTACTTTTTGCATGGATGTATTGGAGGTGGGTATGCACTCCTCATGCCTATACATGGATGTGTGTGAAAGCATTTGGTTCTATGATCTCATTTGCACCCGTTTCAGGGAGGAAAACAACCAAAATCAATATTCTCAAAGTAAATTTTTATGATGGTTAATTTTATGTGTCTCCCCAGCCAGGCAGCAGTCTCCAGATGTTTGGTCCAACTCCAGTGTGGATGTTTCTATAAAGGTATTTTTTAGATGTGATTACCATTTAAATCAGTAAACTCTGAACAAAGCAGATTAGTTTTCCATAACAGCAGTGGGACACTTCCAGTCTATTGGAGGTCTATCTTAAAAGAAAAAGGCTGAAGTTTCCTGATGAAGTGACAATCCAACCAGAAAACTGCCTTCAGACCTGAGTTGCATCGTTAACTCTTCCCTGTATTTCTATGTTGCTGTTCTACTCCTCAGATTTCAGAATTGCCAGCTTCCAGGACTGTGTGAGATCTGATCTTTAAAATAAATTTCTCTCTCTCCCTCTCTCTCTGTCTCCCTTCTCTTTCTCTCACATATACATAAATATGCACACACATATGCCCCCTTATCCCAGTGGTTCTGTTTTCCTGGAAAAGCCTAACTAATGTGGGTCTTTTTACCAAAATTTTATCAAATAAGGAGGTCAAATCCTATTTTCTAATGTTACAGGTAATCAGTTTTGAAAATCCTCTTGGACTCTTCTCTAAGTTCTCTGTGGTTTTTCTGGGCTCTGTCTTGAACTAGCAAGTGGAGGAATGTGAACCCACATCCACACTCCTCTTTGGCCAGAGACAGCAGGGAGCTGGGTGGGCAACTCCTGCCTTCTTTTGCCATTCCTGGGAACAGTGAATTCACATGTAAACACATCTTTTCCCCGCAGCCTGAAGCTTGGGTTGAGTGTCTGAGATGAGCCAAAGAGTCTACTTAGAAACTAGCTGAGAGAAACTGCTGTGCCTTTCACTGCACATGTGCAATTTTTGGATAGCTGCAACTTGCAAAGATCCTTGGTATTAGGAAGAGGAGCAGGAGACAGGATCCCAAGCTCTTCAGAAATTGGAAAAACATGAGCCAAAATTCAGCTCTTCATGATACGTTGAGAAACCTTTGAGAGGACCACGAGGCCAGGCTATGGGATGAAGAGGAGTCTGCGCCCAGAAATCAGTGGATGACGTCACTGTCACGCAGATGGCTGGGATTCAAGAGGTCACTAAGTCACATGTGCCTGGGCGTGTTGAAATCCGTGAGTGAGATTAGCCCAAATGCTCACGTTTTACTTTCCTGTGCATGAGTATCAAAGCAAGCGCAGCCCCTCAACACCATCATCCATTATCAAAAACTGAAAGCAGCTGCTTGGATTTTTAAACTTTCTGCACAGAGAACTGCATATGGTCCCAGTTTGCTGCAGAGAAATCGGTTTCATTCCTTTACTCAGCTCAGCTACAGAGAGCACTGGGAGCAGCCTGGCTCCCCAAATAAAGACCCATCATGCTGGGCTCCAAGCTTCATTCATGCCGAATTTGCAGCCCTCCCCCCACTGTTGGTGCCATTCTACCTCCAGCTGGAGAAACAGCAGAGCAGGGAGTCTGAAATCCCACCAGTTCACTGAAGCTGGGAATTAGCAAGGCAGCTCTGGCCCCTTAGAGAAATCTCTGGACAGATCATGTATATGAAAGAAAAAAAAATCATTCATAATGGATTGTCTCAGAACCAATTTTTTAGGACTGTGCAAAGTTAAAGTATTGACTAACTTTCTGTTCATTTCAAAGGCAGAGCTCGGCCATAATTTATCTCTTTGATTCCACTGACCATCAGCAGTTGTAGCCATTTTCTGCCCGGCTGTGGAGAACAGTTAAATGATGATGTCCGTACCCCCCTTGACTTTGCTTCCAGTCTGTTTCAGCAGTCTCACCAGGCACTTCCTGTCTCCCAGCTCTGCTGTCTGGCACTTATTTCAGACAAGTCAATATGTTTAAATTATATCTGAACTCAAGGTAATTAATCATAGCTTTGTGCTTTGTAATGTGTTTTGTGTGTGTGTGTGTGTGTGTGTGTGTGTGTGTTTTACTCCTGGTTGGCATACTACTGAATCACAATTAAAAAGAAAATGCTATCTGTGATGCACTGTGAATATCACTTATACATGAAAGCTGGGAATCCTTTCTGGATGAGTCTGCCAAAGAAGTACATTGAAAACCTCTGCTCTCTTAGGGATCCAAATAAGAGGGTCAAGATGGCATTTGGGGAAATGTTAAGCAGATCAAAGGAAAGACCCATGTGAACTGGCTGGGTCCCAGGGTACAGAAACAATCAAATTGGAAAACATGAAAATCAGGTGATGAGTTGTCTCTTTAATACATTTTGCAAACATAGCAGAGGCTTTGAAGCTCACTGCATAAAATGTCACAGACTGTACTGGATGAATGTTACTGAAGATTGGTAGGTGCTCCCTTTAAACAGACTGCAAACTCCTCCAGTTTTCATGGCAGCCTACATCACATGACCTTGGTTTTCCATTTTGTCACTCCTGACTAGTCCAAGGTCCTTAGCATAGGATACAGTGAGTCTTGACTCTCTTCAAAGATTGGCATTCACGTTCCCAACTCTCAGTGAAAAAATTCTGCATAGAAAATTAATTAGGAATTCTATTATGATTCGCTTTTACTTCTGACACCAAATGTGAGGGTTTTCACCCATAATGACCACTTCTCTAACATCAGCTAGAGTCTTACAATTTAATTCCAACCAATTTTGATATTATGTACCTGAAGTTAGTGTCAGATCCCACATATTCAAGACTCAACTCCACAACACTACCCCTAGACTGATGCTAACTACAAGAGCCAGGCCTTCCATTCTTCTGACCAACTGGCTAGAAAAAGGAATATTCTCATGACCTCCTCTTGAGTTCTTATAGAATGACTCACAAAACTTAGAACTACAGTTTACTTACATTTTAGTGGCTTATTATATATAATGTGACTCAAGAATACCCAACAAAAGGATATGTAGGCCAAAGTCTGTCATGTGGGTTATGGAGCTTCATGTCTTCTCAGCCAACAACACTTTCTCATATTTCAATGCATTCACCAACCCAATTTTTCAAACTCTTTTAAGATTCCTGTGAATGTTGCACTATGTAGCTATGATTGATTAAATCACTGGCCATTGGAGATTGCCTCAATCTATATGAGCTCTCCCCACCTGGGTACCAGGGAATGAAACGTCTACCCCTCTGATCCATTGGTTGTCTATACACACAAAACTGAGTGGACACTGGTCCCAGCAACATATTAATTACATTACTGAACAAGTTTTGAAACACAAAAGAGTCATCACAAGTATTATAGTACAGGTTTAGGCAAAATATCCCTGCACCTATTTTGGTCAATAAAGTTTTACTAGAACACGTCTGTCTGCTTTTATCAAGAGCACCTTTAACATCCCTATGGCAGAACTATAGCAGAGCTAGCATAGCATATGAAGCCTAAAACATTCATGGTCTACAATTTTGGAGAAAAATTGCAACCTCTGGTTTATAGTAGGTGCACCACATGGAAGAATTACTACTTCTCAGTAACAGTAAAGATTAGAATTAATCAGTTGTTACCATTCCATTCAGTGAATGAGAATGGAGAACCGGGGTCCCACAAGAAAAATTATTTGATATTTTCCTGTCTAACAGTGCTGACTAGTTTTTCCATTATATCTTGAGCTGACCAGCAAACACTGTTTTAGAAATTCAGACTTCCAAAAGAAGGCAGTCTTGTTTAGAAGATGCAAAAACAACTCCAGACATATTAAACCACCTCATCATTAACAAAGGAGCCAAACATCGTCAATGAGGGAAAGACTGCTTCTTTAATAAATGGTGGTGGAAAACCTGGGTTTCAACCTGCCAAGGGTTAAAACTAGACCTAATCTTTCACCATGCATTTACTAAAATTGAAGTGGATCAAATATTTAAATATGAAAACAATAAACCTGCTGGAAGATATGTTAAGTAGAGCTCTTGGCATTAGCATAGGGAAAACTGTTATGAACAGACCTGCAGCAGCATAAAAACTAGCAGAAAGAATCAAGAACTGGGATCTCATCCTATTAAAAAGCTTCTGTACAGCAAAAGAAACTACCAACAGGGCAAAAAGACAATATACATTGTGGGGAAAAAATTTTTACCAGCTGTTACTCAGACAAAGGACCACTATCTGGAATATATAAAGAACTAAAAAAAATCAAATCCCCCCAAATTAAAAAACTCAATTCAAAACTGGGCATCTTAAATGAACAGACATTACTCACATCAACAAATAAAAGCAGCAAAGAAACATGAAAAAAGTTCAGTATCATTGGCCATTTGAGAAATTCAGATGAAAACAACAATGAGGTTCTATCTCACTCCACAAAGAATGGCTCCTATCAAGAAATCAACCAATAACAAATGCTGATGAAGCTGTAGGGAAAAAGGAACCCTTCTCTACAGTTGGTATAAATGTAGAATGATCTATCCACTGTGGAGATCAGTTTCAAGATTCTTCAAAAAACTAAGACTACGGGCTGGAGATTTAGTTCAGTGGTTCTGGCGCCTACCTAACAAGCACAAGGTCCCTGGTTTGATCCCCAGTAACCACATATAACAATACCAGGCATGGTGACTCACGCCCATCAGCAATCAGTACCATATATCACAAATGCTGGGCATGGTGGCTCAAGTCTGTAATCCCAGCACTCTGAAAATTCAAAAATGATTGCAGAGGTAACATAATGAGGTGAAGGATTAAATATGATTTGGAAAAAAATAAAAGAGTATGTATATAGGGGGTGTGGAGGGGATGGGTGGGCAGGGATGTAGGTAAAATGAGAAATGACCTGTGTTACATATTGGTACAAATTCCCCAATGTTTTGTGTGATTGTGAGCTGTGTATATAATGTACCAATAAAGTTTACTGAATAATGCAAAAAAAAAAGATTGCAGAGGCAGGAGGATTACATTGAGTTCAAGGTGTGCCTGGGCTGCATAGTGAGCTCAGGGCTAGCCTGAACTACAAAGTGAGGCCCTATCTCAAAAAAAAAAAAAGAAAAGAAAACTAAGACTAGATGTCTCAATTGACCCTGTTATTTTCCTGCTAGGTATATACACAAAAAAATTAAAAGCATCATACCAAAGTGATGTATGTGCACCCATGTTTATAGCACCTCAGTTTGTAATAGCTAAATCTTGGAAATAGCCCAAATATCTATCAACCAGAGACCGGATGAAGATATGTTTTTTAATAGAACAGAGCATTACTCAGACATAAAGAATGATAAATTAGAGACATTTATACTTAAATGGATGTACCTTGAGGCCATATTCATAAATGAAGTAAATAGGACATAGATGTGTAAATAGTATATCATTTCTGCAGTATGAGAAGCTGAAGGTGTGAGTGAGGTCCAATAAAACTTTATTGACCCAAATAGATGCAGAGTTATTTTAGTTAAACTAGTACTAGAATGTATGATAAGTATTGTGAAATAGAAGAAAATGTTCAAAGGGAAAGGAGAACTGGGTGGTGGCAGGGGAAAGCAAAGCCAAAAAATTGATGATAAAACAAATAAACCAAACAAAGCTTATGTATTTAGGGGGGGGGACTGTAGGGAAAATGGGGGAATGGGAAAAAATGAGAATCAAGGTATATCATGTACAAATTTTCAATGATGAATGTGATCATAATGTGTAACTAAAATGTACTAATAAACTCAATAAAGGCCATATATATATATATATATATAAAAGAATATTTCTCCACTGTTGGGTGGAATGTAGACTGGTGTAATCAGTGTGGACATTCCTCAAAAACTAGGATTAGATGTTCCATTTGACCCTATTTCTTTGCTAGGTATGTTCCTAAAAGAATTAAAAGCATCAGGCTGGGGATTTAGCTCAAGTGGTACCACACCTACACTGGAAACACAAGGGCCTGAGTTTGATCCCCGGTGCCACCAAAAAGAAAGAAAAAGAAAAGCATCATACTACAGCACCATATGTGTACTGGTGTTTACAACAGCACAATTTATAATAGTTAAATCTTGGAAGTAGCCTAAAAGCACATAAAATGGTGAATGGATGAAGAAGATGAGATTTTTTTTATAAACTGGAGTACTACTCAGCCATAAAGAAAGATAAACCTGAGATGCTTACAGCTAAATGGATGGACATTGAAGCCATACTCATAAGTGAAATAAGTAGGACCCATATGTGTCAAATACCAAATCATTTCTTTGGTATGAGAAGCTGAAGGTTTAAATGAGGACCAATATGTATAATGATATTGTGAAAGAGGATAAAAATATTCAGCAGGGAAGGGGTACTGGGGGACAGGGCAAAGGAAATAAGATAAAGAAAAAACTGCAGGTAAGAAGAAAAAAACAGAAACAAATCTTATGTATCCATGGGCAGTAAATGAGTTGAAGGGAGGACATGAGCATGGGAAAAATAAGAATCAAGATATAACATGTACAATACAAATTCTCAATGATGAATGAGATCACAAGTTCTACCTAAAATGTACCAATAAACTCAATTTTTTTAACTGGACACTTTATTGGTACAGTTTATATACAGCTCACAATCACACTCAACATTGGGAAATTTGTACCAGTATATGACAAGTTAATTCTCATTTGTACCCATATCCCTACCCACCTCCACAACCCTCCACCCCCTATATACATGTTCTTTCTTTTTCTTTCCAAATCATATTTATTCTTTTCCTTCATAAACTCAATTTTGAAAAAAGACAGTGCTACAAAATTCTAGATTCAAAAGAATAAAGCTTTCCAGATGAGAGTTGTCTAGTGATGAAAAGATTCTCTATCTGTGCTACCAAGTGCTTTTGAGCTAAATTTTTAATTTTAATTAAATAGCCATGTATATCTAGAGCTTATTATACTACATTAATTCTGAATAATAACTCTAAGTCCTGTATTTTCCTGTAGCTTTAATGTGCTGATAATGATACAAATCAATAAACATCTCAAAAATATTTTATAAAAAGGCACCTCAATATATTTGCATAAATAGCAACAACCAAAAAAATCCTTCCTTATTAGAAGTACATAAAACCTAAACAGTGAAGGCAATGGAATGCAGTGGAGTAAAAGGTTACTACTAGACTTCAGCTGTTGAAAATACTTTCAGCTTTGGGGAGATTCTGGTTTCTATGGTTGTAATTCTCTTTTTGCCTTAGCTAGAGTTTAAGCCTTTAACTTAATCCACAAAGAAATCTTTTAAATCATTGACTAGTTATGAATATTCAAATTTAGAGTCCACATTTTCCTTTCTACTTCACAGCATATTATTCATTAAGTTCTATTTTTCTGATGAATTTAAATTATACTTTTTTCTCATTTGGACAGAAAATAATTTTAGAAAAGTTACTTTGTATCTGATTAGTCACCACTGCCCATTATTCCAGTAGAAAACACAACAAATCATTGCTAAGTTTGAATAAACAAAATAGAAGTATCTATTTTTCTCTGTTTTATCACTGTTGGTGAGAAAGAAACAGATTAAGAAATCCCAACTGATTTCTTCATGACCAACTCAAAGAAATAAGGGGTGACAATTCAGCTGCCAACTCTGTCTGTCCCACATGCATATGTCTTTCAGATTAACAGGATACAGGCCACATTTCTCCAGCTAAACATCTGGGCTTCGCAGCTGCCACAAGGACCCCATGTGGCTGGGAATGTCAACTTAAATCTGAGACTGAGTCTACAAAAGGAGAAATGGCAAGATTCTGTGGAGTAACTGAGCCACCTACAGTGACCTCTACTCTGTCCCTCTGTCAACTCTCAAGAGACATTTTTACTAGAGCTGTAACTACCTCACAAAATACCAGATTACCACATTTAGGGCAAACAACAAAAATTTAACCATGTGACACTGAGAAAGTTAGCTCTTTGGTCAACCGACTTAAGACTTTACTTCCCGCTGAAAGTAAAATGTAAGTACAGAAAAGTGACTTTAGGTATTTAACTAGCCTGACACTCTTTTCTCTTCTATGCAGTCATTGACAATATGTGCTGCATTGGACATGGCAATATTCAGTGATTCATTTTCTGTAACATTCTCCTTTTAAGATGATTAAAAAAAAGGTCCTCTTAGAAGAACCTCCAACATTTGTTTCAAGAGAATAAGGAAATCTAGACAATTTTAGAAAGGAACAACAGAAGATTCCTTAGTAGTAACATTGTTTACTACATGTTAATACAAGAGAGGTTCTTTCTCCATCTTATTAGAAATGTCAAGGACATCTACAAGAGTGTCATGGATGGTCTTATTCAGAGACTAAGCCATAACTTTAAGAGGTTCAGCAAAGGAGACCACCAGCAGAGAGAAAAGACAACCAACAAATTGGGAAAGAATCTTTACCAGCTGTCTCTCAGACAAAGGCCTGCTACTTACAATATATAAAGAACTTAAAAAATCAGTCCCCCAAATTTAAAGACCCAGTTCAAAAATGGGCAGCTGCAATGAACAGACATTTTTCAGAGGAACAAATATCAGCAGCCAAGAAGCATATGAAGAAATGCTCAACATCACTGGTCATTCAAGAGAAGTGGATGAAAATGACACTGAGATTTCATCTGGTTCCACAAAGAGTGGCTGATACCTCAAATGCTGGCGAGGCTGTGGAGAAAAAGGAACTTTTCTCCACTGTTGGTGGGAATGTAGACTGATACAACCTCTGTAGAAGTTAGTGTGGAGATTCCTTAAAAAACTAGAATTAGAGGTCCCATTTGACCCTGCTATTGTCTTGCTAGGAATATACACAAAGGAATTAAAAGAATCATATCACAGTGACATATGTGCACCCATGTTCATAGCAGCTCAGTTTATGATAGCTCAATCTTGGAAACAACCCAAATGCCCATCCAGCTGGAGACTGGATAAAATAGATGTGGTTTTCTATAAAATGGAGTATCAATCTGCCTTAAAAGAATAAGTTTGAGTTATTTATACTCAAATGGACATACCTTCAGGACATACTCATAAGTGAAATAAATAGGTCACAGATATGTAAATATCCTGTCTGTTCTCTGGTATGAGAAACTGAAAATGTTAATCGGTTCTAGAATGTATAATAGTTATTGTGAAACAGAAAATATTCAAAGGGAAATGTGGTGAAGGTATGAGTAATGAGGGGTAAAGAAAAAAATGTGATGGTAATAAAAAAAGGGAAACAAAGCTTATGTATTTAGGGAGTGGGGGTTGTGGGGTGGGTAGGGGAACAGGGAAAATGAAAATTAAATTGTGTCATATACTGGTACAAATTCCCAATATTGAGTGTGATCATGATATGATGTGTATATACAATGTACCAATAAAGATAAAAATTTTTTAAGAAAGAGGCTCAGAAGGATGGTTTCACTCCACAGAGGCTGAAATTTTTATTTTAGGTGTAATAATTGTAGAAAGTCAAAATGTCTCATCCATTCACAATTACTGACTATAGTACTTTCTACATTCATCACTATAGTGTAAATTCCAGAACTATTGTGGCTAGAGTTTTGGTCCAAACTGATCAGTCATGGTCCCCAAAGTCACTGTAATCAGGGTAACCAATACTCCTGTGTTTCTGCCAATTGTGCTACTGTAGACAAACCATGGATGATAAGATTGGCTGGGCTGCTGTTGGAATGGTCTCCAGTAGTTTAAACTGCCACATGCAAAATGTCTGTGCCAGCTGAATTCCAAGCCTACTGTATCAGAATATGTTTTTTCCTGGACTCTCACTGGGAACACCCTCAGTTGGGGCAGCCATAGAAGACTCTTACCTCCTTGGACTGCAAGTTTCTTTATTTGCAAAACAGATATCTGAAAGGCTGTTTTAGATCTTGTTTTAGGAATCAAAAGAGATAACATTTATGTTTTACTTAAATGGCATGCAATATAAACATGTCAATTATGAAATTTAAAAGTGCCTTGACTTTGATAGATTAGAAAGAGCTAAATGATACCAACAAAAATTTTATACCCAAACTAAATGCTTTTAACTTTTCACTTCTGGAGGGATAATTTCCTCCTTTTAAGCTATACAATGTTAATTCTGGCTGGCCCATCTTCAAGTATGGATATGAAGTCAGCTTTAATATTCTGAATATAGGAATGAGGATTATTCCTACAATTCACTAGAAACGTTTTTCTTGCTGTTGTTGTAGTGACTCCATTTTCCCAAAGGGCCAATGATCCAAAGGAAGTCACTATGTAGTGAAATCAGCCTGCAGCTAACACCAAATTCCCAGAGGAATGTTCAAATTACAATGTACTATATATACCATTACTTCAGTGAGCATGAGACCCACTTGCTCTGTATTATAGGTTGAACTGTCCCATTTGCTTAAATTTATATGTTGAAACCCTCATTCCTAATAACTCAGAATGTGAATTTGCTTGGAGACAGTAGCTTCACAGAAATTATCGATTTAAAATAAGGTCAATAGGGTAGACTCTAATCCAATATAATTGGTGTCCTTCCTTATAGACAAGGGAAATTCAGAGACAGGGAGAACCAATGTGAAGGAAAGAGTTGAAGGTAATGTTTCTGGAAACCAGAGATCAACAAAGATTGTCAGCACATCATAAAGAGCTGGGGGAGAGGCTCAGAACTAATTCTCTCTCTCATGTCTCAGAAAGACTTACACCATAGTCTTGGGCTTCTAGCCTCCCAAAATATGATATAATTAATTTGTTATGTTATCCATTCACTGTGTGATGTTTTGTCATGGCAGTCCTCTCAAACCATACCATGGGAAGATTATCCTGTGAGACCACCACACATTCTACAAAGGAGAAAAAGTGAAAGAGAGCACAAAACCAGTATGTCTTAGATGCACACATTTCCATTGCTTTACATTCTATGTCATTTCACCTTCATCAAAACCCTATGAAGAGCCACCCTCATTTCTTAAATGAAGAAACTGAAGCTCAAAGAATTTAAATAAATATCTCTATATAGTACAGTTAGCAAATACAAAAAAATGCTGTATCACCAAACCTTAAAACATAATCCATTCTATATCCACTTCCCTCCGTGGCCATCTGACCCTTGGAATGGTTTCTTCCTCCATGTGTAGACATCTCAGAATTTTTTCTTTCTTTCATTCATATAAATTAAAATTCTTGATCAATTTATTCTTTATTTTCATATTTAGAAACTAACCAAACTACACAAGAAAAAGAAATGTTTTAAATTCAACATAAATTTTGGTTCCACAACTATTTTCAGTCAGTTCAACTGTAATCAGAACTTTCTTCCACAAAAAAGCAAGATCTAACTTAGCTCTTTCTTTTTTTAAATTTTTTTAAATTGAATTCTTTATTGGTACAATTTATATACATCTCAGAATCACATATAACATTGGGAAATTTGTACCAGGATATGCCACAAGTTAATTCTCATTTTTACCCATATCCCCACCCACTCCCCCCTCCCCCCTCTATAAATGCTCTTTTATTTTCTTTCTGTATCATATTTATTCCTTCCCCTCATCACATTCCCACACCAAGTTTTCTATAGAAATATTCCACTCTATGAAAGCTGTCCTACTTTCTGGAACTCATTTGCACCTACAGGTGTTCATGCCAAAGAGAAGATCTGGGAATTGTCTATCTGTGATCTATTGATTTCACTTATTAGTATATCCTCCAGATGTCTCCATTTGCACCTAAATGGATCGATCTTGTCATTCTTTATGGCAGAGTAATACTCCATTTTGTAAAAAAACCACATCTTCTTTATCCACTCTCCAGTTGATGGACATTTGGG
>PVIC010008391.1:0-48318 GCA_004025085.1 Thryonomys swinderianus | reverse complement strand
TTTTTTTTTTTTTTTTTTTTTTTTTTTTGAGACAGGGTCTCGCTTTGCAGTTCAGGCTGGCCCTGAGCTCACTATGTAGCCCAGGCAAACCTCGAACTCAGCAATCCTCCTGTCTCTGCCTCCCGAGTGCTGGGATTACAAGCGTGAGCCACCATGCCCGGCACTGTGGAATGTGGTGCTGATTGCTGGTGGGCGTGAGTCACCACGCCCAGCATTGTATGTGTTTACCGGGATCGAACTCAGGACCTTGCGCTTGTGAGGCAGGCGCCGGAACCTCTGAGCTAAATCTCCTGCCCCCGATGGCCCAATCTTGGAAACAAACCATATGCCCAACTGGAGACTGGATAAAGATTTAAAAAAAAAAAAATAAAATGGGTATTACTCTACACCATAAAGAGCAATAAGTTTGAGTCATTTAAGTGCAAATGGACAAACTTTGAGGACATACTAATAAGTGAAATTAATAGGTCACAGATATGTAAATACCATATCTTTTCTCTGGTATGAGACCCTGTAAATGTCAATGAATTCTAGAATGTATGATAGATTTTGTGAAATAGGAACTATTCAAAGGGAATGTGGTAGGGGAAAATAATGAGGTAAAGAATAAACATGATTTGAAATGAAAAAGAAAACACATGTATATAGACGGTGAGGCGTTTTGGGGTGGGTAGGGTTATGGGTAAAAATGAAAATTAACTCATGTCATATACTGGTACAAATTCCCCAATGTTAAGTGTGATTGTGAGCTGTATATTAAATGTACCAATAAAGAATTCAATTAAAAAATGATACCTTGTATGAAAAACAGTATGCCCACATTTTCATAGAAACACTATGGTTCATAGTCACAAGGGTTAAAACAGCTGAAATATCTTTAAATGGATGAATGAAAAAAAATATAGTGCTATATCATGCTTTATATATATATATGTATATATATAAAGTATTATTAGTTTATATATATGCATGTATATTTGCTATGATTTAAATATTTAATTTTTTTATCTCTTCCTAATGTATGTTGTAACTTAATATCCTTTAGAATTCTGGTATCCTCAATGTGATTATTAAAATATAAGAAGTTAAAAGGTGAACGGGCCATGAATGTTCCTTTCTTAATTGAATTAAGGTCTTTATAAAAGATGTTTTGTATAACTTTCTGTTAGCTTGCCTGGCCACTTCCAGTTATATGACGATAGAGTTAGAAGACCCTCATCAAGAAAAAAAGCTGATATCTTAATTTTGGACTTCATCTCAGACTTCAGTATTTTAAGACATGAATTTCTGTTATTTATAAATCATGCAGTAAATGAGATTCTATCATAGCAAGACAAACAAATGAGACAGAAATTGTTTCCAGAGAGGCACATATAACAAATGCCCCTTAAAAATGACTAAAAGGTAGATGTGGCTTTAGAACTGGCTAATCATTACAGGATGAAGATAATGGTGTTAAAAAAAAGTCTACATCACAAGGAACAGAATGTTGGTAGAAATACAGACAATAAAGGATATTATGCAGAAATATTAGACAGAAGCAAGGAATGAGCTATTAGAAAATGAAATGAAGTTCATCCTTTTTATAAAGTGACAAACAATCTGGCTGAATTATACTTATCGTAGGAATTCATGGAAAGCCAAACATAAATGAAATGAACAAAAATGCATATTTAACAAAAGAAATACCCAAACAGCAAGGTATATAGCATGCTGGATATCTTAACTACTTAGAGTAAAATGCAAAAATATATAATTGAAAGATGGAATTTATAATTGAAAAGGAAGTAGAGCATAAAAATTACAAATTTTCATCCTAGCCATGTGAAAATATAAAGTATAACTAGCAGAGAAAATTAAGTTTGCAGCCAAGTGATAATAAGGAAATAAGTACCTAATGTGATAGAAGGAAGCCAGGTACTATTTATTAGTCATTCACACACACACACACAAAGATACTGCAGCTGATGAGTTATCATGGAACTACAATTAAAGCAACAATGAGATTCCACAGTACAGACACCTTTTAACAAGAAAAACTGAGAGCACTGACAACTCCAAGTGCTGATGAGGACAAGAAGAAACAGCACTTCTCATTCACTGCAGATGTGAATGCAAAGTAGTATAGCTGCTTTGCAGATATTATGGCACTTTCTTATAAGACTAAAAATACTCTTTCTACAAGAACTAGTTATTATGCTTCTTTGTAGCTCCTCAAAGGACCTAAAACTTATATTCACCAAAATACTTGCTCAGGAATGCTGACAGCTGCTTTATACATAATTACTAAATATAAGTAGAATTCAAGATGCTCTTTGGCAGATGAATGGATAAACAGACTGTGGTAATACAGACAATGGAAGTTATTATTCAGTGCTAAAAGGTTTGAGCCATAAAATCATAAAATCATGAAAATACATGGGGAAAACTTAAATAGACTATGCTGTGTGAAAGAAGCCAATCTAACTGAGGCTACATTTTATGTGATTCAAATATATGACATTCTAGAATATCCCAAATGATGGAGACATGAAAAACATAAGCTGGTAACAGAGGGTGAGGAGGAATGGTAAAATGAATAGATGTTGCACAGAGGGTTTTTAGGGAAGTTAAAATGATCTGTTTACTACAATGGATGAACACATGGCAGTATACAACACTATCAGCAAATACTAACTTAAACAATGGACTTTAGGATTTAGGTTTCAATGTACATTTCTTATTTTTAAAAAATCCACCATTTTGACAAAATATGTTGATATTAGAAGAGGCTACACATGTAGGGGAAGAGCAGAAAATATGTGAGGGATCTCTATACCTTTCTTTCAATTTTGCTGTGAGCATACAATTACTCTAAAATATAACTTTAAAGAGTAAGAGTAATGCTTCAGTTTGTTTGCTGTAACAAAATAAAATAATTCCAAATAGGTTGAAAACATAGAAAGAATAGTTTTGTAACTTTAGTAGTTTTGATTCATGAATTGCAGACCTAAAATCCGAGCTCTGGAGAGTAATTCAGTGGTTGCTTATTGTCACCCATCTTGCACCACGATCCCTATTGACTAAGATCCCAGCCTTTCTTGGGGACCATTCAGCCCCTGCTCTTAGATTCCAGCAGAGACTTCTCCCATGAGGCAGACCATTTACATTCTGAATGACTCTATTAGAGAGTCCCTTCATGTAATCAGTTAAGATAGGCCTCCTTGTGTGATAAATATAAGAAATAAGGAACTTAATTTCAAAAGGAAGTGGAAACAGCCTCCAGGGGCCTGGAATGACTCTGGGCACAGATGATACATTCCACAAGTATCACAACTCCGTCTGTTCTTCAAAATGAGTTCATATTAAAAAATAATCCATCTGATTTCCCTTTTCCTAGCATTCAAACAGATTGTAAACATTTAGGTCAAACCACCCCCCAAGTGTCTTCTCTGAGAATTCATTTCTTTTTATGTTTAAATTCTCAGCAGTCACTCTGAGGATTCTCACTTGGAAGCCCACTCCAGGCATCATATCTGATCAAAGATGAGAATGGAAAAATAGAGACATGAGCCTTCACATAAAATTACAGTGTGACCTGAGAAGTTAAGCAGTCTAACCCAATATAATAATAATGAATAAACAACCTAGAAATCTACAGCTAACTCACACACTCACACTCACACAAACACACCTTACCAAATAGTTTACACATTTTATTTCATTTAGTTCTTTCAACAATTCCAGAAAATAGTTGCAATATGTTTCCTACTTTACAGGTGGGAAAATGGAGGTAAAGATTTAGGGATTTACCTAAGGTCACATGGTTAGTAAATAATGAACTGAGACTCAGAGTTAGATATGAAATTTTTTACTGCCACCACATTCTGCCAGACAGAAGAAATAAGAATAAGAAGTAAAGAACTCAAAATTCTAATATAAATGTTGCAATTAGTTCCTTGATCTCTTTGAGCAAGTAGACTTGATTTATTTCTTTAGGGCTCTCCTACTCCTTTCTTTTTTCTACTATTCTAATCCCTCTGCTATCTCCTCTTCTTCCACTTTGCTCTACTTTTCATCCTTCATCCCGTTTTCCTCTAAAGCAATAAAAAGACACCAGTTTATGCCTGTACTTATCAGTGTGACATTGCCTAATATGAATGACAGTAAGGAGGAGAGATTAATTGACTCAGGATTTCAGGAGTTTCATTCCACGGTCAGCTAGTTCCAAGGCAGGATCACATGATAAAGGGTATGAGACAGTTCTTTATTTCACGGTAGCCCCAGGATTGTACACTGGAATAGCACCAGACATAAGAACCAGGTACAGACATTTACTCCATGGTCATGGCCCCAAGATCCACCCAGATGCAGCCCAGAAGTATGTTTACTAATTTCTTGGGTGGCTCCTAGGCCAATTAACTTGACCATTCACATTAACTTTCATAGTATCTTTGTTTCATTTTCAGTGTGTGAGTTCTGTGAATCTATGGTTTGAATAGTTAAATATTCTACAAGTCACATGTATGAGACTCAAGTCCCTAAGAACGTTCTTAGCAAACTTTGAGGTGGAAACCATTTCTATAAACAAAACTCAAATGATTTACTGCATTCACTGAAAGAGAAAAGCAAAATTGAGAGGAATTTTAAGAACTTGTATATCTTTGACTCTTACTGTTAAGTGATTCAAATGTTTTCCTATAGGAATAAGCAAATTGACTAGACATTTTATCTCTTACTGTTTTGAAAAGTAAATGATTTAAACCAATCCTAAACACATGCTGCTATTGACACTGCTAGATTTCAGTCCCTATTGCACAACATTTTTTTCCTCTTGGTGACTTGGATTGAATAATTTTGCTCCTGTTAGACAAGAAACAATTTAATGTCATGCAAAATGAGCCCTACTGAAATAATTGCTGTATCTTCCATTACTCATTCATTTCTAATAATCACCACTATCATTTAATAACTATAGAGACAAACCTCTAAATAAATGTTCTCATAGATATCTCCATGAACTATAATTATATTCCAAGATGAAAAATCACGTTTTCATTTTGCAATATTTTTCTTGCCTAAGATGTGAATAAATTACCAAACTATAGCTGTTCCTGAAAGCTTATAAATGCTTCTTCATACATTTTTGTGGTTGTATACTTTTTTTCTGTGAAAAAAATGTTTAAGACATGTCTTTAACATTCATAATCTCCTTTCATTGACACAGAAATAAGTCCATCTGGTTTATTTATAAGTAGAAAATATAAACCTTTTATTGAAGTTATTTTTGCAGCAAATATAGCTTTTAGTTATGCATGCAAAATTCTCCACATATAAAGCTATAAAAATGAATCCCTAGTCATATTTAAAAGCCAAGACAGTGAAAAAATTATATGTAACTGTGAGTGCAGTGAGAGAATAGAGGGAGGAGTTGAGTATATCTAGCAAGTGCAGAGGACCACAGAAAGGTAATTCTAAACTTTTTAAACATCACCTTCTCATTGTCATTGAAGCATTTCTAAACTGCATAATTGCACACAGTGCCATTCAAAGAATCAAGCCAGAAAGAATACACAGGTGCAAGAAAATGATAGGTGTGAATAGCTGAGTATTGGCTTATACAGGCAATAGGAAGACAGTTTTGTCTCTTTAAAAAAATACGTTTGAAACAACATAAAACAACTGTTGTTTTTATCATATAATACAAAAGTTATTTAGATGCTTCTTGCATAAGGCTCAAGGTCAAAACTGCAGTTACTCATTACCAAAGGTTGCAAAACTTCAAACTCTGTAAGATTGCTTTGAAATTCATACGGGATAACAGATGCTTAAAAAAAGAATAAAATACTTTGAAAATTATAACATTTGAAAACATAGATTAATGAAAACATTATAATATTATATTCTATAGTACTTGTATAGTTCATGCTATACTTAGTATAGAGTAATTGGTCAATACTCAAGGTAGTTTTATTAGTATTTGCATTCAAAGCCAAACAGGTAAACAAGTTAAAGATTTATCTATATTTCCCACTCCAAGCACAAAGTGCTTTTTCCTGGTAAATGGATTTAAGTAGATTCCTTCTGTGTCATCCCATTTCAGGGATGATTCCTGAGCTGGGCATGAGCAAAACCAGGGATGTGATTCTTCTCAGAGAATTCTAAGCCTCCACCTCTTTCACTAGATACTTGTTCTCCTTTAGTGTCATGACAACCTGAGAGAAATAACAAAGAAATCATTACCTACAATATATAGATGAAGAAACAGACTCCTAACAAGTGGGAGGCATGCCCAACATGACAACACATTTAATGTGATAAAGGAAGAATCTAAATCTCTCTATGGATCCTTGCATTTCTTCACATTTCCACTGAAGCCAGTCCTCCAACTCCTAGAATCTTGCCTTGGATATAACACACTAGATATCACAGAATCCATTTCCAAGAGACACTACTGATCATTAATAGTGGTCTCACCTTCACCTAAATAAGTTTCAATTATTTTCTTTTGAACATTTTTCTCAAGAAAAGAAAGAGAAAACAACAACAACAAAAGGTTTGGGAAAGAGAAAGACTTTGACAAATTTTCCCTAGCTTATTTGGTCTAAAAGTGGAGCTAAATATCACATTAGATCCAACCATCTCTCTATAGACACATATAATTGCACACCAATGTAAAGAGATGAATTCATATACACAGAGTATATAAATGAGAAAAGAACTGAAACCCAGGAAGGAATAACAGAACGGACTGCATATTGGGTACATTGGTACAGGTAGAGTCAGGGAGGAATGTATACATGAGACTACTGGATAGGGAAAAAAGAAATTTCCATATTAAGTGCAACAAAACGGAATCAACAGATTTTTTTTTTGATTGGAGAAATTGTAAATAGTTCCATAGAACTGGAAAAAACTTTAATGTTAACAGCTGGATTTGGGAATTATCCAATGGCTATAAATTATGTTGTTGGCTAAATAAGATTTTGTATACCTAAAAATGTTAGTGGGCATAGAAGTGCATTGAATTGGAAAACAGATTGGAGAAATTTAGTACATCTTTATTATGCTGAAATCAACTTTGGCCAGAGCAGAAGAGAGAGATGGAAAATAAATGTTAAATATGCATCAATACAAGTCAGCAGAATTTACAATATTTTCTGCCAAAATGAACAAAACCTGTTCGAAAATTATTCATGTTCTCTCTTCATTTTCCTTCTCTTGTCCTCAGTTTCCATCTTTAGTTATTCCTACCCATCATTTACTAATGATCTCAAGTAAGAAGACTGCAAACCGTTCTCCATTCTATGTATTCAGCTGTAGCTGCTTCAATATTACCTTTTCAAACATGCCTCTAACCCATGCTGGAGCTAATAAAACATCCCTAAATAAATGCAAGAGAATCAAAATTTAATCATGCATGTTTCAGACCATAATGTAAATTAGAAAAATTAGAAATTAGAAATCAATAGCAAAAGAAGCCACAAATGCTATGCCATGTATGAAATTAAATGACACTTTATTGGATAATCAATAGGTCAGAGAGGAAATTAAGGAACAAATAAGGGAGTTCCTTCCTGAAATTAAATGATAAAGCCAGTATTATATATTGGAATTTATAGGACATTTAAGAAAGCAATACAAAAAATAATTGAAATGAAGAGCTGATTCTTTGAAAGAATAAATAATATAGGAAAAACTTTAGCCAATTTTTTTTAAAAGAAAAGACACAAATCACTGCATTTGAAATGCTGAAATCATAATGGAAAATGCTGAAATAAAAAAATACATCAAATACTTCAGAAATTTATATGCCCCAAACTGGAAAACTCAGACTAAATATAGTTTCCTAAAACATGAATTCCCATAACTGAACCAAGGAGATATAAAGGTATTGGACAATCCAGTAATAGGAAGTTAAATAAAGCAGTTATATATTAAAAAAAGTTGCCAACTAAGGAAAGCCCAGAGCATAATGGATTCATACCTGAATACTATAAAAATTTCAGGGAAGTCTAACACAAATGCTCTTCAAACTTTAATGAAATTGAGAGAGAAAGAATATTTTCTTTTTATTTTTTGGTTGGCATATTTTATATACCCTTAATGATTACATTCAACATTGAGAATTAGTACCTATACATGACACATCTTGATTCTCATTTTCCTCATTTCCATGCCCTCTCTAACCCCCCCCCCCACACACACTTTGTAGTTCATGCTGGCCCTGCACTGTGTAGCTCAGGCAAGCCTCAAACTCAGCAATTCTCCTGCCTTTGCCTCCCAAGTACTGGGATTACTGGCCTGAGCTACCAAACCCAGCATTTGTGATATGTAGTACTGACTGCCGTTGGGCATGAGCTATTTATTTCACTTATGAGTATGGCCTGAAGCTACATCCATTTGAGTATGAATGATTCGACTTCATCATTTTTATGGCAGAGTAATACTCCATTTTATTAAAACACACACACACACACACACACACACACACATCTTCTTCACCCAATCTAGAGTTGATGGGCATTTGGGTTGTTTCCAAGATTTAGCTATCACAAAGTAAGCTTCTATAAACATGGGTGCACATATGTCATTGTGATATGAATTCTGTAATTCTTTTGTGTATATCCCCAGCAGGGGAATAACAGTGTCAAATGAGATCTCTAATACTAGTTTTATTTTTTTTTTTTAGGAATCTCCACAATTATCTCAATAACGGTTGTACCAAACTACATTCCCACCAATAGGGGAGAGTGTTCCTTTTTCTCCACAACCTAGCCAGCATTTGTTGCTGGCTAATTTTGAGATAGTAGCTGTTCTTTGTGGAGTGAGATAATATCTCAGTATTGTTTTCACCTGCATCTCTTGAATGGCTAGTGATGTTGAGGATTTCTTCATATACATCTTAGTTACTTTTACACCTTCCTATGAAAATTGTCTGTTCATTTCAGATGCCCTTTTTAAAATTAGGTATTTAAAATTGGGAGGACTGATTTTTTTAAAGCACTTTAAATATACTAGATAGTAGGCCTTTGTCTGAGGAACTACTGGTAAAGATTTTTTTCCATATTGTTAAATGCCTTTTAGGTCTGCCGGTGGTTTCTTTTGCTTTGCAGAAGCTTTTTAATGAGATGAAATCCCATTTGTTCATTTCTTCTGGCAGTCCTCGTGATATAGAGGTTGAGTTCATAAGGTCTTTCCCCAAGCCTATGTTTCCAAGAGTTCTGCCTAACCTGTTTTGCAGCAGGTTTAGAGTTTCTGTTATAATATTTACCTCTCTAATCCACTTTGATTTTCATTTAGTACACAGTGATATAGATGGATTTAGCTTCAGTCTTTAGCAGGTTGAAACCCAGTTTTTCCAGCACCATTTGTTAAAGAGGCTATCTTTCCTCCACTGAGGATATTTATCTCCTTTGTCAAAAAATGAAGTGGCTTAGTGTATCTGGCATTGTTTCTGGATCTTCTCTTCTACTCCACTGATCCTCAGGTGTGTTTCTTTGCTAGTACATGGCAATTTTTTTTATCACAGTGGTTTTGTAGTAAAGTTTGAAATTGGGGATAATGATAACCCGTGGCCATGTCCTTGTTTCCTAGAATTGCATTTGCTAGTCTAGGTCTCTTGTGGTTCCAGGTGAATTTCTGGATGATTTTCTCTAGAAATGTGAAATATATTGTTGGGATTTCAATTGGGGTTGCATTGAATCTATATCATAGCTGTGGGAGTAAAGCCATTTTGACAATGTCGGTTCTTCCTACCCAGGAACAAGGAAGGGTCTCTTTCCATTTTCTTATATCCTGTTCAATCTCCTTTTTCGGAGTGTTGTAATTTGAGAGTAGAGGTCCTTTACCTCCTTTGTTAGATGGTCTCCTGGATATTTCATTTTATGGGTGCTATTGTAAAAGGGACTGAGTCCCCAATTTCTTTCATTATCAATCTGTTATTTGTGTTTAAAAATGTGAGTGATTTCTGAGCATTGACCTTAAGTCTAGCAGTTGTTTGGTGGAGCTTTTAGGATCTTCTAGATAGAGTATCATGCCATCAGCAAATAATGACAGTTTAACTTCTTCCTTTACTTTATTTCTTTTATTTCTTTTTCTTGTCTAATTGCTGTGGCTAATGTTTATAGCACTTTATTGAATAGGAGTTGTGAAAGTGAGCATCCTTCTCTTGTTCCTGATCTTAGTGTGAATGGTTTCAGTTTTTGACCATTTAGGATGACACTGGCTGTTGTTTTCTCATAAATAGCTTTTGTTAGGTTGAGATAAAGTCCATCTGTTCTGATTTTCTGTTGGGTTTTGATAATGAATTGGTGTTGAACTTTGTCAAATGCTTTTTCTACATATGTTGAGATGACCATATGATTTGTGGCTTTGAGTCTGTGGATATAGTGAATAATGTTTATTGATTTATATATGTTAAACCATCCTTTCATCTGTGGGATGAATTCAGCTTTGTCAGGGTGTTGATGTTCTTGATAACTCTCTGTATTCTATTTGCCAGTGTCTTGATGAGGATTTTTGCATCAATGTTCATTAGGGAGATTGGCCTGTAGTTCTCTTTTTAGGTTGGCTCTTTTTCTCCTTCTCAATTAAGGTAAAGGTTGCTTTAGGGAATGAATTTGAGAATACTGCTTCTCTTTGAATTTAATTAAAGAATTCTAGAAGTAGTGGTATTAACTCTTCTTTAGTGGTATTAACTCTTCTTTGAAAGTTTTGTAGAATTCAGCAATAAACCCATCATGAATAGTTCTTTTCTTTGTCAGATTTTGTATTACATATTCAATTTCACAAATTGATATTGAGGTATTTAATGTTATTATATCCTCTTCATTCAGCTTTGGAAGTTCATGTGTGTCTAGTAATCTATCCATTTCTTCTACATTTTCAAAATTATTGGAATACAAAATTTCAAAGTACATGTTTATTATCCTCTGGACTTCCATCGGATTAGTGGTGATTTCCCCTTTTTCATTCTTTTCTTACTCAATGAATTCACTCTGCTAGGTCTCATGAGTTTTTTACCTTCATTATTTTTCTCCAAGATATTCTTTAGAATGTTTTGGAGTGCAGGTTTTGCAGTTGAAAAGTTCTTCAGGTGTTCTTTGTCATGGAAGTATCTTATTTTTTCTGTCGATTTTGAAAGAAAGTTTTGAAGGATACATCAATCAAGGTTGGAATTTGTTTTCCTGCAATGCTTGAAACACTTTACTCCAGGCCTCCTTGCATTGAATGTTTGCATTGTAAAATCTGCTGTGATACTGATCATAGTGTGATCCTGATCACATCCTTTCCTTTGCATGTGTTCTTTTTGTTTTTTCTTTTCACTAAGTACTTTCAGTATTTCATTTTTGTTGTTGTTGGATTCTGGAACCTTGGTGTAGATTTTCTAATGTCATGGCCTTTTGGAGTCCTATGTGTCTCATTTATCTGTATGTCCAATTCTTTTCCTTTTCTTGTGAAGTTTTCTGCCATTATATCTGTGAAAAGTTTTTTTTTAAATGACTTTTTCACTGTCTCTTGCTTCTTTACTGATTCTGATCAGCCTTATGTTATTCTTCTTTGAGTCATCTAGGAGCTGTTGGATTGATTTCTCATGACTCTTTGTCATTTTCCGTGTTATTTCTTTTCTGTACAATGGCTGTGAGCCTATCTTCTAGGTCTGGAATTTGGTTTTCATCTTCATTCATCCTGCTTCTCAAACTTTCATTCTCATTTTTGATTACCTGGACCTCTGCTTTAATTTCTTTATGTTTCATCGCTTTTTAAATCTGAGCTTCTATGATGTTCCTGATCTATTCTTTAATGAAGTCTTTCACTGTAGACAGCATCTCTGTTTTCATGTCAGAGATCAGTTCTGATTTCCATTTTAGCAGATCTGCTTTTCTTACCAGTTCAGAGTCCTGGTGATTTTTCCCCATTTCCCTTTTAGCTGAATTCCCCTGTGGTGGTGATCTTTGTGTCTGAGTTCCTGACTTTTTTTTTTCATTTCTATTGTGTTGCTGAACACTGTACATTACTGCACAACCTAAGTGGTGTTTACCCAGAAGTGAACAAACACTTCTGGAGCTCCCACTGGCCTCTGGCCTGAGTCTGATAGCTGTTAGGCTGCTGACAGTTAGCAGACATCACTGCATGATCTACATGGCACTTATCCAGACTCACCAGGAGGGGAAAAGTCCCCCATTCTTATGGGCTGAACATGATGACCCAAGACTGCTAGCCTGCAGTGAAAGTCCCTCCATGACCTCTTCATCACTAACCCAGACTTTCCAAGTCAGTTCAGCTCCTTGGGCATCTGTCCTGGGACCATTAGCGGGCAGGCTGCTTGCAGGTGGCACAACTCACTGCATGCCCTCTGTGGTGCTTACCCAGACTCATTGATGGTGGATGAAGGTCCCATGGGGTGGCTTGTCTGGATCAGTGTTGGGCAGTCTTGCAGGGGGCAGAAATCACTGCGTGGCCTCCACTATGCTTACCCAGACTCACTCCGGGTGAGTAGATGTCCCCCTGGGTGGCGAGCCTGGGACCAGTGGTGGACAGGCTCCTTGCAGGCAGAAGTCACTGTGCAGCCTCTGTGGTTCTTATCCAGACTTTCCCAGGGTGGATAAAGGTCCCCAGAGCAGCTGGCCTGGATCTGGTGGTGGGCTTGCTGCTTTCAGTTGGCAGAAGTCACTGTGCAGCCTCTCCAGTGCCTACCCAGACTTGCCAGGGGTGGATGAAGTTTCCATGGGGTGGCTGGCCTGGGTCTAGTTGTGGGGCTACTGCTTGCAGATGGAAACAGTTAATGCACACCCACTGAAGTACTTACCCAGACTTGACAGGGATAGATGGAGGTCTCCTGGAGTGGTTGGCCTGGGTCTGGTGATGGACAGGCTGTTGTAGCAGCAGAAGTCACTGCATGGCCTGCACTGTGCTTACCCAGACTCATCCAGCAGTAGTGGAGCTCCCAGGGGGCATCTGTATCCAGTGGTGGGAAGGCTGCTTGCAGGCACTGGAAATCACTGCATGCCTTCTGGAGTGCTTACCCAGACTCATCAGGGTGGATGGAGGTCCCCTGTGGCAGCTGGGCTGTTGTCTGATGGCCAATTGCCTGCTTCTCAGAGTAGAGATCTTTCACCAACTCTGTAAGATTGATTCCTAGATATTTCATTTTGGGGGATGCTATTGTAGAAGGAATTGATTCCCTGATTTCTCTTTCAGTGACTTTGTTGTTCATATATACAAAAGCTATTGATTTTTGAGTGTTGATCTTGTATCCAGCTATGTTACTAAATTTGGCAATTAGGTCTAACAGTCTTCTGGCTGAGTTTTTAAGATCTTCTCTAAAGAGTATTGTGTCATCAGAAAATAGTGACAGTTTAACTTTTTTCTTACCTATGTTTATTCTTATTTCTTTTTCTTGTCCAAATATTGTGGCTAGTATTTCCAGCACTGTATCGAACAGGCATTGTAAGAGGGCATCCTTGTCTTGTTCCTAATTCTAGTGTGAAGGATTTTGTTTTTTTCTTTTTTCTTTCTTTTTTTTTTTTTTTTTTTTTTTTTTTTTTTTTTTTTTTTTTTTTTTTTTTTTTGAGACAGGGTCTCCTTTGTAGTTCAGGCTAGCTCTGAGATCACTATGTAGCCCAGGCAAGCCTCGAACTCAGCAATCCTCCTGTCTCTGCCTCCCAAGTGCTGGGATGACAGGCGTGAGCCACCATGCCCGGCAGGATTTCGGTTTTTGATCATTTAGGATGGTGCTGGCTGTTATTTTCTCAGAAATAACTTTTATTAGTTTGAGATAAAGACCATCTATTCTGTTTTTACATAGGATTTTAATCATGAATGAGTTCAAACATATTTTCTGCATATATTGAGATGACCATTTAGATTTTTGTCCTTGAGTATGTTAACTTACTGTATCACATTCATTAATTTACATAAGTTGAACCATCCTTGCATACATGGGATGAATCCAATTTGGTCAGGGTGTATAGTCTTCTTGATGATCCTCTGTATTCTGTTTGACAATATCACATTGAGGATTTTTTGTGTTAATATTCATTAAGGAGATTAGATAGTACTTCTCTTTGTTGGTTGGATCTTTCTGTGGTTTTGGAGTCAATGTAATATTTGCTTCCAGGAATAAATTGGGTGTATTAATTTCCTTTCATTTTTATTAAAGAGAAGCAGTGGCACTAGCTATTTTCTGAAAGTCTTGTAGAATTTAGCAGTATAGCCATAAGAACGTGGACTTGTTTTTGTTGGTAGGTTTTTAGTTATATTTCTAATTTCAGATAGTGATATTGGGGTATTTAGCATTTTTATATCTTCTATGTTCAACTTTGGAAGCTCATATATATCTAGGAATCTAAATATATTGGAGTACAAGTTCTCAGAATAAGTTTATCTTCTGAATTTCTCCTGGATCTGTTGTGATCGCCCCCTTTTTATTCCTACACTTTCACAATTGATATCCAGATTTAATTACATATTCAGAGAAAATAGCTAACATTTATATGAAACCAGAATAGTGAACACAATCCTGTGTAACAAAATCAAAGGAGGTGGAACTACAGTGGTATTACTGTCTCCTTGTGGTATTAAAGTTACAGTACAAAGCTACAGTGATTAAAACAGCATGTCTCTTGCACAAAAACTAGCATGTGGATCAGTGGAACAGAGAAAAAGACATGGAAAACCCCACATCCACACAGCTATTTAATCTTTGACAGTGGGTCCAAAAACACATCAGAGGAAAGACAACCTCTTTAGCAAATGGTGCTGGGAAATTGAATGTGCACATATAGAAGTTTGAGTCTTAGCCTATATTTCTAACCAAGTACTAAAGTACAATAAAAATGGATCAAAGATCTAAATGTTAAAAGAGAAACACTTGTTTGCTGATACATAATGTAGGTGCAAAACTTGAAGAAAAAGGTGTAGGCAAAACATTATGAACAAAATCCCAGGGGCACAAGCAGTAATATGTAGAATTAACAAGTGTGATAGTATCAAAATAGGAAGTTTCTGCTCACTCCACCACGGAGCTGCACACAGAGGACTTGGGTACCCCTGGGCACCATACTGCTCCTGCCGTGAAGGGCTGAGGCCTGCCAACCAGCCCCGTTCCATGAAAGAGCCACACAGAGAGGACTCAGGTATGGACCTCAGGTGCCATCCCCATGGTAGAGAATTAAGGCCTGCTGGCTGGCCCCCACCCCACCCCAGAGCTGTGTTGTGAGGACCCAGGCCAGAGAGGAGACAGAGCCATTTCCTATATCCCTCCACACTGGAGCCGTGTCAACAGACCAAGCCCCCCCCCCCAAAAAAAGGGAGGTGAATCTAGCTTCTATTTTGTAATCTACTGCAAGATCCCATTATTCAGATTTGTCCCCATACCCTCTCTTATCTCCCTGTTGGAAGCAATACCTAGAAGTAAAAGACTCTTAGGCTGCCCTATTTCTTCTCTGTACTATTATAAGAAGGTGTGCAAAGTCTCCAAAGGTCTTATTCAATACCGTCAGTACTGTTTTATATATGCCTTTTTAACCTTAATTACCTGCTGGCATATATGAGGTTCTTGAGTCTAGATGATCTTCATAAATCTGCCAACACTATTACACTCTCCTCCTTTCTCACTACCTCCCTGATTCCCCAGTGACCTTTTATCCCCAAAGGGTTCTGGGGGTACATTTACAATCTGCATGTTGTATACACATTGCTGATTAATTCTAAATTTTGGCACATGGACATAGAGGAAATTCATGAACTCAAAATCTTCAGAATAGAAATTAACAAAACATTTCATTTTATTTACAGTGTTCAATGCTACTAGCAATCATTCTATTATGGTAACAAACCTATGATTGTCCTGCTCAAATACCTCCCATGATGTGTCAGAACTGAGATATCTCAAGGGTCACTAAACATTCAAGGAAGACACCCCAGGAAAGTGCCACATCCAAAGGGCCCCAGATAATAGAAAGAAACCTGAAACCAACATTGCTCTATCATCAAGCAAATAATAGCATTAGTAATAACAAAAGAGTAGAAATGAGAAAATATAAAAAAAGTCAGAAACAAAGATCACCATCACAGGGAAATTCAGAGGAAAGGAAAATAGGGCAAACTCAAACTCAAACACCAGTACTCTTTGAGATGGTAACTAAAGCAGATCTAGTAAAATGGAAAGCAGAACTCATCTCTGAGATCAAAATAGAGGTATTGTCCATAGTGAAAGACATCATTAAAGAAGAGATCAGTGAAATGATAGAATCCAAGATAGCAGAAACAATGGTACCTTTTAAACAGCTTCAAGCAGAGCTCCTGGGAATGATGAAGGAGAACAAAAGCTTGTGAAGTAGGTTGAATGAAGCAGAGAACTGAATCTCAGACCTACAGGACAGCAGAGCAGCCAAAGAGCAGGAAAGATGTATTCTATAGAAAAGAGCAAGGGACCATGAGAAATCAATTCAACAGCTTCTAGATGACTCAAAGAAAAATAATATAAGACTGATTGGCATCACTGAGGAAGCAGGAGATAGTGTAAAAGACATAAAAAAGCTATTGTCAGAGATAACAACAGAAAATTTCACAGGAAAGGAAATTGACACAGAGATAAATGAGGCCCATAGGACTCCAAAATGCGGTGACATAAAAATATCTATACCTGTTCATGGTGGCGGTGGACTGAGGCCTGCCCACCGACCCACTGCACCCCAGAGCAACACGGACTCGGCTACAGGGCACCATTCTGTTCTTGGCAGCAGAGGACTGAGGCCTGCCCACTGGGCCACTCCACCCAGGAGACTTGCAGTGAGGAATCAGGTATGGACCCCGGGCACCATTAGCACCATGGAGGATTGAGGCCCCAAACCCAACCTAGAGCTGCATAGTGAGGACCCAGGTCTGAGAGGAGCTGGATCCATTTCCTGTGTCCCTCCACAATGGAGCTGTGCTGGGAGATCAGACAAGATAAAAAAAGGGGGGGGATCTAGTTTCTATTTTTCCATCTATCCCAAGATCACTTTATTGATCTCTTATCCCCACACCCTCTCCTATCTTTCTGTCAGAAGCAATACCCAGAAATAAATGACTCATAGGCTGCCCTATTTCTTCTCCTGTATTAGTATAAGAAGGTGTGCAAAGTCTCAAATGGTCTTAAAACATACAGTTGGTACTGTTTTATATATACCCTTTTATCCTCTATTACCCACTGGAATATATGAGGTTCTATAGTATAGGGGATATTCATAAATCTGCTAACACAATTTCACTCTCCTCCTATCTCCCTACCTCCCTGATTGCACAGTGACTTCTTATCCCCATAGGGTTCAGGGGTACATTTATGATCTACATGTTATATACACATTGCTGATTAATTCTAAATTTTGGCATATGGACATAGAGGTAACTCATAAGCTGAAAGTCTTCAGAAGAGAATTTAAGAAAACCTTTTATTTTATTTACTGTGTTTAATACTGATATTGGCATTGATTTTATTATGATAAAAAACATGATGGGATTCTTCTGCTCAAATACCTCCCATGTTGTGTTAGAACTGAGAACTCACAAGGGTATTACAGATTCAAGGAGGACACCCCAGGAAGTTGCCATATGCAAAGGGCGCCAGAAAATAGAAAGAAAGAGACCTGCAAAAAACATTGCCCTGTCATTAGGCAAAGAATGGCATTAGTAACAATGCAAGAGTAGAAATGAGAAAATACACAAAAAAACAGACACAAAGATCACCACCACAGGGAAATTCAGAGAAAAGGGAAATAGGGCAAACTCAAACTCAAACACCAGGATTCTTTGAGATGGTAACTAAAGCAGATCTAGTAAAATGGAAATCAGAACTCATCTCTGAGATCAAAACAGGGATACTGTCCACAGTGAAAGACAACATTAAAGAAGAGATCAGCTAAATGATAGAATCCAAGATAGCAGAAACAATGGTACCTTTTAAACAGCTTCAAGCAGAGCTCCTGGGAATGATGAAGGACAACGAAAGCTTGTGAAGTAGGATGAATGAAGCAGAGAACCGAATCTCAGACCTACAGGGCAGCATAGCAGCCAAGGAGCAGGAAAGATTAATCTATGGAAGAGAGCAAGAAAACATGAGAAATCAATTCAACAGCTTCAAGATGACTCAAAGAAAACTAATATAAGATTGATTGGAGTCACTGAGGAAGCAGGAGACAGTGTAAAAGACATAAAAAAGCTATTGTAGAGATAACAGAAAAGTGCACAGGAAAATAAATAGACATAGAGATAAATGAGGCCTATAGGACTCCAAAATGCCATGACATAAAAATATCTACACCTACACATATCATTATCAAGGTTCTAAATGCACAAAAAAAGAATGAAATACTGAAAGCAGAGAGAAAGGAAGAAAGGAAGAAAAGGAAGAAAACCACCTACAAAGGAAGCCCATTGGGATCACAGCAGACTTTTCAACACAAACACTCAATGAAAGGAGAGAATGGAAAGAAGTATCTCAAGCATTGCAGGAAAACAACCTCAAACTTAGACTGTTGTATCCTGCAAAACTATCTTTCAGAATAGATGGGAAATAAGATACTTCCATCATAAAGAACACGTGAAAATTGTCACAAATAAGAAAGCTGCACTCCAAAATTTGTAAAGAATATCTTGAAAAAAGAGCATGAAAATTGCATACCCACGAGACCCAGGACAGTGAATATATTGGGACAAAAAAGAAACTAAATACAAAAGGGGAAAAGCAAAGAAGAAAATAACCAAGAACAGGGAAATATGGCAGCTCTGAATATGTCCACATCAGTCATAACCATTAATGTCAAAGGACTCAATTGGACAACTAAAAGACACAGACTAGCACATTGGATCAAGAAGCAAGATCCTACAATCTGCTGCACACAGGAAACATACCTAATTCAGAAGGAAACCCATAGACTGAAAATAAAAGTTTGGAAAGCAACCTCCACGCCACAGAAAACTGCAAAAACGTAGGAGTGGCTATCTTGTTTGCAGATAAAATAGATTTCAAACCCATCTGATTAAAAGAGATAAAGAAGGTCACTATATTCTTGAACAGAGAAGTATCCAAGAGAAAGAAATAACAATCATAAATATCTATGCACCAAACTCTATTGCACCCAACTATATGAAACAAACATTACTGGACATGAAAAGCCAGTTAACCACGAATACAATAGTAGTAGGGGACTTTAATACTCCACTGTCACAATTTTACAGATCGACTGGACAAAGAATCAATAAAGAAATACTTGAGCTAAATCAAACATTTGAGTAAATGGACGTATTAGATGCCTACAGAATTTTTCACCCTACACAGCGAGAATATACCTTCTTCTCAGCTGCTCATGGATCATTCTCCAAAATAGATCACATGCTAGTCCATGGAACAAGCTTAAGTAAATGCAAAGGAATCAAAGTTATCCCCTGTATACTATAAGACCATAGTGCCTTGAAACTAGAGGTGAATAGCAGAAGAAATTTCAAGATCATCACAAACACATGGAAATTGAACAAAACTCTGTTAATCAACAATTGGGCCACAAAGAAATTAAAGAAGAAATTAAACAGTTTCTACAACTAAACAACAATACCAGCACAACATACAGGAATTTATGGGACACAGTGAAAGCAGCTCTATGAGGGAAATTCAAAGCAGTGAATGCCCACACTCAAAAAATAGAGCAAACTGAAATAAACAATCTAATGATGAATCTCAGACAATTAGAAAAAGAGGAGCAAAACAAACCCAAAGCACATACTAGAGAGGAAATTATAAGGATCAGAGCAGAAATTAATGCAGTGGAGACAGAAAGCAATACAAAGAATCAATGAATCAAAGAGCTGGTTCTTTGAAATGATAAATAAGATCGACAGACCCTTAGCCAACCTTATCAAACAAAGGAAGGAGAAGGCTGAAATCCATGCTATAAGGAATTAAAATGTGGAAATCAGCACAGACCCAGAGAAGTCCAAAGCCTAATAAACATGTACTTTGAAAATCTGTACTCCAAGAAGATAGAAAATCTAGATGATTTGGATAGATTTCTAGACACATATGAACTTCCAAAGCTGAATGAAGGGGATATAAAAATATTAAACAACCTGATATTAATCTGGGAAATTGGAAATGGAATATAAAAACTATCAACAAAGAAAAGCCCTGGTCCTGATGGCTTCACTGCTGATTTTCTACAAAACTTTTAAAGGAGCATTAATACCAGTACGTCTCAATCTCTTTAATGAAATTTAAAATGAAGCAGTACTCCCCAAATCACTCCTTGAAGCAACCATCACCTTCATTCCAAAAAGGGAAAGATCCCACCAAAACAGAAAACTAAAGGTCAATCTCTTTAATGAATATTGATGCAAAAATCCTCAGTAAGATACTGGCAAAGAGACAGACAGTTATCAAGAAAATCAGAAACCTGATAATGTCAGATTTATCCCAGGGATGCAAGGCTCGTTCAACATACGTAAATTGATCAATGTAATACACTATATTAACAGACTAAAGGAGAAAAATCATATGATTATCTCAATAGATGCAGAAAAAGCATTTTACAAAATCCAACACCCATTTATGATCAAAACCTTACAGAGAATCAGAATCAATGGATGTTATCTTAATTTAATATAAGCTACTTATGAGAAACCAACAGCCAGCATCATACTTAATGGGCAAAAACTGAAACCTTTTACACTAAGATCAGGAACGAGACATGGATACCCGTTGTCACCACTCTTGTTCAATATAGTGCTGGAAACATTAGCCATAGAAATCAGGCAGGACAAAGATATAAAAGAATGAAGATAGGGAATGAAGAAGTTAAACTGTCATTATTTGCTGATGATGTGATCCTCTATCTAGAGGATACTAAAAACTCAACCAAAAGATGGCTAGACTTAATTACCAAATTTGGTAGTGTTGCTGGATACAGGGTCAGTGCTCAAAAATCAGCAGCCCTTGTCTACACAAACAACAGACTGACTGAAAGAGAAATTGCAGAATCAATCCCTTTCATAGTAACACCCAGAAAAATGAAATAAGTAGGAATCAACCAGACAAAGGAAGTGAAAGACCTCTACTCTGAAAACTATAGGACTCTGAAAAATGAGATAGAAAAGGAAATCAGAGAGTGGAAAGATATCCCTTGTTCCTGCGTAGCAAGAACCACCATCATCAAAATGAATATACTCCCACAATTACTTTACAGATTTAATGCAATTCCAATTGAAATTCCAACACTATACTTAGCAGAGCTAGAGCAAATAATACAAAAATTCATCTGTAAACACAAGAAACCTAGAATACCAAAAGCAATTCCAAGCAACCATGATATGCCACGGGGTATTAAAATCCCCCATTTAAAACCCTATTGTAAAGCTGCTGTGATAAAAACTGAATGGTAGTGGAAAAGTAACACACCCAAGGAGCAGTGAAATAGTTTAGAACACCCAGAAACAATCCCGGATACACTAAGCCACCTTATGTTTGAAAAAGGAGGCAAACATCCCCAATGGAGGAAAGACAGCCTCTTTAACAAATGGTGCTGTAAAAACTGGGCTTTAACCTAGCAAAAGCTAAAGCAAGACCTATCTCTTTCACCATGCACAAAACTAAAGTCACAATGGTTATGAGAGTTAAACATTAAAACAGAAACAATAAGTTTGCTGGAAAACAGGTTAGGTAAAACTCGTGGAGACACTGGCTTAGGCAGAAACTTTATGAATAAAACCTCTATAGCAAAAGAACTAGCAGAAAGAATCAACACATGGGATTTCATCCTACTAAAAAGCTTCTGCACAGCAAAAGAAGTCACTGGCACTGCTAACAGACAACCAACAACATGGGAAAAAAATCTTTACTAGGTGTTTATCAGACAAAGCACTATCATCTACAATATATAAAAAAACAGGAACAGATTAGCCTCCCCAAATTTAAAGACCCAATTCAAAACTGGGCATCTGAAATGAATAGACACTTCTCAAAGGCAGAAGTCAAAGCAGCTAAGAAGCATATGAAGAAATGTTCAACATCACTGATCATTCGAGAGATGCAAATGAAATCAACACTGAGATTTCATCTCACTCCTCAAAGAATGGCCAATATTATGAAATTAACCAACAATAAATGCTGGCATGTCTGTTTGGAGAAAGAAACCCTTCTCTACTGTTGGTGGCATTGCAGACTTGTGCAATCATTGTGCAGATCCGTGTGGAGATTTCACAGAAAATTAGGACTAGAGGTCCCATTTGACCCTGCTATCCCCCTGCTAAGAATATACCCAAGAGAATTTTAAAAATCATATCAGAAAGACAGATGTATGCCCTTGTTCTTAGCAGCTCAGTTCGTGATAGCTCAATCTTGGAAACAACCGAAATGCTCATCAACTGGAGACTGGATAAAGAAGATGTGGCTTTCTTATAAAATGGAGTATTATTCTGCCATGAAGAATGACATGATCAATTCATTTATCTGCAAATGGAAATACTTGGAGCATATATTAATAAGTCAAATAAATAGACCACAGATAGGCAAATACTGGATCTTCTCTTTGATATGAACACCTGTATATGTGAATGAGATCTAGAAAGTTTATTATAGAATGGGAAATTTTCATCAGAAATTTGGTGTGGGAATGGAATGAGGGGAAGGAATGAATATGATTCAGAAAGAAAATTAAAGAGTATGTATAAAAGGGGTGGGGAGGGCCGGAGGGTTAGCTCAGTGGTTCTGGTGCCTGCCTCACAAGCATAAGGACCTGAGTTCGATCCCCGGTTACCACATATAATGCTGGGCGTGGTGGCTCACGCCTGTAATCCCAGCACTCGGGAGGCAGAGACAGGAGGATTGCTGAGTTTGCAGCGGCTTGCCTGGGCACCATAGTGAGCTCAGGGCCAGCCTGAACTACAAAGCAAGACCCTGTCTCCAAAAAAGCAAAAAAAAAAAAAAAAAAAAAAGGGGGAGTGGGGAGGGGTGGGTGTCTGGGGATATGGGTAAAAATGAGAATTAAGTTATGTCATATACTGGTACAAATTCCCCAAAGTTATATGTGATTGTGAGATATATATAAATTGTACCAATAAATAATTCAATTAAAAAATACCTACACCTAGACATATAATTATCAAGGTTCCAGACGCACAACAAAAGAATGAAATACTGAAAGCAGTGAGAGAAAGGAAGAAAATCACCTACAAAGGAAAGCCCATTAGGATCACATCAGACTTTTCAACACAAATGCTCAATGCAAGGAGAACATGGAGAGTAGTATTTGAAGCACTGGTGGAAAACGACCTCCACCTAGACTGTTGTATCATGCAAAACAATCTTTCAGAACAGAAGTAGAAATAAGATTCTTCCATGTCAAAGAATACCTGAAAAACTTCACAAATACAAAAACTGCACTCCAAAACATTCTAAAGAACATCTTGGGGGAAAAAATGAGAAAATTACATATCTATAAGACACAGGATAGTAAATTAATTAATTGGGGCAAACAAGAAACATAAGAAAGTCTTTCTTAAATACAAAAGGGGAAAAGAAAGAAGAAAAGAACCAAGAACAGGGAAACATGGCAGCTCTGAATATGTCCATATAAGTCATAACCATAATGTCAATGGACTCAATGCACCAATTAAAAGACATAGACTAGCAAATTGGATCAAGAAGCAAGATCATACAATCTGCTGCACACAGAAAACACACCTAATTCAGAAGGAAACTCATAGACTGAAAATAAACGGCTGGAAAATAATCCTCCATGCCAAAGGAAATGGCAAAAAAGTGGGAGTGGCTATCTTATTTGCAGATAAAGTAGATTTCAAACCCAAACTTATTAACAGAAATAAAGAAGGTCACTCTATTCTCATACAGGGAACTATCCAAGAGAAAGAAATAACAATCATAAATATCTATGCTCCAAACTCTGATGCACTCAGGTATATAAAACAAACATTACTCGACACGAAAAGCCAGATAGCCATGAATAAAATAGTAATAGGAGACTTAAATACTCCACTGTCACAAATTGACAGATCAACTGATCAAAGAATCAGTAAGGAAATACTTGAGCTAAATCAAACTTCTGAGCAAATGGACTTATTAGATGCCTACAGAATTTTTTGTCCTACACAGTTAGAATATACTTTCTCAGCCACTCATGGATCATTCTCCAAATAGATCACATTCTAGTCCATAGAACAGGCTTCAATAAATGCAAAGGAATAGAAATTATCCCCTGCATACTATCAGACCACAGTGGATTGATACTGGAGCTGAATAGCAAAAGAAATTCCAAGATCCTCACAGACACATGGAAATTGAACACCACTTTATTGACCAACAAATGGGCCACAAAAGAAATTAAAGAAGAAATTAAACAGTTTGTACCGCTAAACGACAACCCCAGCACAACATACAGGTATTTATGGAACACAAAGAAAGCAGTTCTATGAGGGCAATTCATAGCAGTGAATGCATACACTCTGAAAACAGAGCAAAGTGAAATAAACAATGTAATGATGAACGTCAGACAATTAGAAAAAGAAGAGTGAAAGAAACCCAAAGCAGATACTTCAGAGGAAATTTTTAGGATCAGAGCAAAAATTAATGTAATGGAGACAGAGAAAAATACAAAGAATCAATGAATCAAAGAGCTGGTTCTTTGAAAGGATAAATAAAATCGACAGGCCCTTAGCCAACCTTATCAAACAAAGGAAGGTAAAGGCTCAAATCTATGCTATGAGGCTATGAAGAATGAAAATGTGGAAATCAGCACAGATCCAGAAGTCCAAAGGATAATATACATTTACTTTGAAAATCTGTACTCCAAGAAGATGGAACATCTAGAAGAAATTGATAGATTCCTAGACACTCATGAATTTCCAAAGTTGAACCAATAGGATATAAATGTGTTAAACAAGCCGATATCAATCTAGGAAATTGAAAATATAATGAAAAACCTACCAACAAAGAAAAGCCCTTGCTGGGTGTGGTGGCTCACTCCTGTAATCCCAGCACTCGGGAGGCAGAGGCAGGAGGATTGCTGACTTCGAGGCTTGCCTGGGCTACATAGTGAGCTCAGCGCCAGCCTGAACTACAAAGCCAGACCCTGTCTCAAAAAAAAAAAAAAGCCCTGGTCCTTACAACTGCACTGCTGAATTCTACAGACCTTTTAAGGAAGAGTTAAAGGCTGGGTGTGGTGGCTCACTCCTGTAATCCCAGCACTCGGGAGGCAGAGACAGGAGGATTGCTGAGTTCGAGGCTTGCCTGGACTACATAGTGAGCTCAGAGCCAGCCCAAACTACAAAGGGAGACGCTCTCTCTCTCTCTCAAAAAAAAAGCCACAAAGCAAGAGTTAATTCCAGTACTTCTCAATCTTTTTATTGAAATCAAAAGGGAAGCAGCACTCCCCAAATCATTCTTGAAGCAACCATCACCTTGATTCCAAAGACAGGGAAAGATCCCTCCAACAAGGAAAACTACAAGCAAATCTCTCTAATGAACATTGACACAAAAATCCTCAATAAAATACTAGCAAAGAGAATACAGAGAGTTATCAATGAAATCATACACCCTGATCAAGTTGGATGTATCCCAGGGATGCAAGGCTGGTTCAACATATGTAAATCAATCAATGTAATACACTATATTAACAGACTCAAGGACAAAATCCATATGATTATCTCAATAGATGCAGAAAAAACATTTGAAAAAATCCAACACTCATTTATGATCATAACGCTACAAAGAATCAGAATCAATGGACTTTATCTCAATTTAATACAAGTTATTTATGAGAAACCAACAGTCAGCATCATACTTAATGGACAAAACCTGAAACCTTTTACACCAAGATCAGGAAGAAGACAAGGATGCCCATTGTCACCACTCTTGTTCAATATAGTGCTAGAAATATTAGCCATAGGAATCAGGGAGGACAAATACATAAAAGGAATAAGGATAGGAAAGGAAGATTTAAACTGTCATTATTTGCCGATGATATGATACTCTATCTAGAGTATCCTAAAAACTCAACCAAAAGACTGCTAGGCTTAATTACCAAGTTTAATAGTGTTGCTGGTACAAGGTTAATGCTAAAAAATCAACAGCCTTTGTCTACACAAACAACAGACTCACTGAAAGAGAAATTGGGGAGTCAATCCCTTTCACAATACACCCAGAAATATGAAATATCTAGGAATCAATCTAACAAAGGAAGTGAAAGACCTCTACTCTGAAAACTATAGAACTCTGAAAAAGGAAATAAAAAGGAGATCAGAAAGTGAAAAATCATCCCTTGTTCCTGAGTAGGGAGAACCATCATCTTCAAAGTGGCTCTACTCCCACAACTACTGTACAGATTCAATGCAATTCCAATTGAAATTCCAATGCTATACTTCACAGAGCTAGAAAAAATAATACAAATTTCATCTGGAAACAAAAGAAACCTAGAATAGCAAAAACAATTCTAAGCAACCATGACATGGCAGGGGGGAATACAATCCCCAACTTAAAACTCTACTATAAAGCCACTGTGAGAAAATCTGCAAGGTACTGACAAAGTAACAGACCCGAGGCCCAGTGAATAGATTAGAAGATCCAGAAACAACCCCGGATACACTAAGCCACCTCATCTTTGACAAAGGAGCCAAACATCCTCAATGGAGGAAAGAGAGCCTCTTTACCTATTGGTGATGGAAAAACTGGGCTTTAACATGCCAAAAACTAAATCTAAACCTATCTCGTTCACCATGCACAAAAGTAAACATACAATGGATACAAGATTTGAACATTAAAACAGAAACAATAAGCCTGATGGAAAAAAGGTTAGGTAAAACTCTTTTAGACATTGCCTTAGGCAGAGACTTTATGAGTACAGCCTCTATAGCACAAGAACTAGCAGAGAGAATCAACAAATGGGATCTCATCCTACTGAAATGCTTTTGCACAGCAAAAGAAGTCACTGGCACTGCTAAAAGACAAAAAACAACATGGGAAAAAAGTCTTCCCTAGCTGTTTATCAGACAAAGGGCTATTATCTACAATATATAAAGAACTCAAACAGATCAGCCTCCCCAAATTTAAAGTCCCAATTCAAAAATGGGCATCTGAAATGAAGAGACACTTCTCAGAGGCAGAAGTCAAAGCAGCTAAGAAGCATATGAAGAAATGTTCCACATCACTGGTCATTCGAGAGATTCAAATGAAAACAACACTGAGATTTCATCTCATTCCACAAAGCATGGACGGTATTATGAAATTAACCAACAATAAATGCTGGTGTGGCTGTGGGGAGAAAGGAACCCTTTCTCCACTGTTGGTGGGATTGCAGACTTGTTGAACCATTGTGGAGACCTGTGTGGAGATTTCTCAGAAAACTAGGACTAGGGGTCCCATTTTACCCTCCTATCCCCCTGCTTGGAGTATACCCAAAAGAATTTTTAAAATCACATTGGAAAGACAGATTTATGCCCTTGTTCATAGCAACTCAGTTCATGACAGCTCAATCTTGGAAACAACCCCAATGTCCATCAAATGGAGTATTATTCCGCCATATGGAATGACAAGGTTTATTCATTTATGTGCAAATGGATACACCTGGAAGATATACTAATGAGTGAAATAAATAGGTCACAAATAGGCAAATACAGGATCTTCTCTTTGATATGAGCACCTGTAGATGCAAAGGAGCTCTAGAAAGTATGACAGCTTTTGTAGAATGGGAAATTTCCAAAGGAATTTTGGTGTGGGAATGTAATGAGGGAAAGGAATACATATGTTTCGGAAAGAAAATAAAAGCATGTATATAAGTTGTGGGGAGGTGTGGGTGGGTAGGGATATGGGTAAAAATGAGAATTAAGTTGTATCATATATTAGTACAAGTTCCCCAATATTATGTGTGATTGTGAGATGTATATAAATTGTACAAATAAAGAATTCAATTAAAAAATAAAAAGTTTCCATATGGCAGAGAAAATAACCTACATTGTATAAAGATACTCCCCTAAGAATGGGGGAATATTTCCAGCTATTTCTTAGAAAGAAAACTAACATCTAGAGTATATGAAGAACTCAAAAATTTAGACTCCCCCAAATAAAAGATCCAATTTAAACATAGAAAACAAAATTAATAAACATTTCTCAGAAAAAGTACAACTAGCCAATAAATTCATGAAAAAAATTCTTCACACTGGCCACTAAAGGAATGCATATTAAAAGTATATATTAACATACCATCTTAACCCAGAAAGAATAGTTGATATCTACTTCTGATTTCTGTAGTTCAAATTAATGTAGTTGTCATTGTTCTTTCTGTATCCAGGTGCAAGTTCACAAATGCCCATCTCTTTCTGTCTCCAGGAAGTTGAAGTTCCATGTTAGGAGGTAGATATAACATGGTCAATAGTAGCTCAGCCTGTTTCTCCCATGAAGACATTCTATAAGAACCTTCTCCACATTTCCATTTCTGTCACCATATTTCTATGAATTCCTCTTACCATGGACATTCCTTCAGATGGAGACCTCCCTAGCTATGCTCTGATTCAAGAGCTGTTCTGTTCACAATGGGCTATGTTTCTCCTATGATGACATCAAAAGTAAAGTCTAGATGATACTGGTTCAGTGACTTTATATTGCTGAGGTAGATGAATTTGTCAAGTCACAACACTTCTAGGTAGGATTTTCTTGAACTATGCAAAGTTGCTAACTGATTCATAGGGTGCTTTTAAATAATACATAGTACCATCTGAATATTCACATTCTCCCCAGTTTTATATTTTAAAAACTTCAAAGATCAAATTTTGAGGGACCATTGTAAGGAACACCTTAGTCCTGGGTCAGTAATTCTTTATACTTTGCAATATTTGCTCTGTGTAAGATGTGTATTATTGTTACATTTGATAGGTTGTTTGAAACCAAATTGCAGCCAAAATGTCCTTTCACTCTTAATGTGTTAGCATGAATTTCCCCAATTCAGGACATTATTATATAGACAATAAATACCATTCTTTTTAAAGAAAACTAATGGGTTTCTAAATATATTTATTATAAAATCTACACTTTGATTTTTCTACTTATTCCAAAATAGCTTTTAAAGAGGATTTTATCAGGAACTTAATCAAGGCTCACACATTACATTTGATTATTGCCTTTTATATAAACAATCCCTTACATTTTCATGATGGTGAATCTATCAGACAAGTTTCTTGTCTTACAGAACATCCGCCATTCTGTTTATAAATGTTATCTTGTAGTGTACTTACATCCTACCATTATTTTCTGTAATCTGATTTTAGTACAAATATGCCATAAAGTTGTGTACTACATCATGAGTTATTATGAGATAATAAAACTTCATGTTGATCCACCATATACTAAACTGGATCACTGTCCTAGAATGAGTACTACCAAAGAGACCCATTTTAAAAATATTTTTTCCTTTATAATTATCACATATTCTAGGATACAATGCACTTGAACTTGTGTCAATATTCTGTTCAATGGCTCTCATTACTGGTTTTAGTATTTAATAATTTATAGTTATGTGATTTAGTCATTTTATGAGGGATGGCAAATTGTGACTAAGTATTTCATAATATTAATAACAGCTTGTCTTTTTACCCTGGAACAAACTAATTCACACTTTATTTTTTATAACATGAAAATATAAAAGGGACCTGAGGATGAGGGGAAGTGGGTGGGAGAAGAGAAAGGAGAGAAAAAGGATTAAAATGCTATATGTGACCTTGGTGTGATAACACATGCATCCCATCACTTGGGAGGCAAAGTAAGGGCTTTCACAAGTTTTAGGCCACACTAGTCTACACAGTCATTTAAAGGCCAGCCTGATCTACATAGTGAGTTCCTGCCTCAAACAATACAACAAAAATTTGTATAGTGTGAAGGATGTATTTATTATATATCACAAATATATACTAATAAAAAGGGAGGACCCAATCTCACCTACATAGCATGTTTCCTCTCTTGGAAACTCATTTCCCATTCCTAACACGTACTATAACCTGAGTAAATTCTTATCTTTACTGTTAAGTTTTTATAAAATGAGATGCAAAGTGAGAGGTACAGCTCAGTGGTAGAATGCTTGTCCAGCTTATACTATATCTTTTGTTTAATTCCAGCCACTGAGAAGAAATAAAATTAGGATGTTTATCAACAACCAATTGCATGGTCATTGACAGATACATAGCAAGTAATGCAGTGTGAAGAAAACATTCACTGACATTTTTTTGGTCAGTAAAGTGTCACCATTAAATATTTGAGCCCCTAAGAAACATAGCTGTCTAACTGAGATCAACAGAACTGAGCAGATGTGGGCAAGTAATAGAGTTTATTTATTCAAAGCAACAGAAATGTCAGTGTAATTACAAAGAGGACTGGGCAAATTAGATTTACTGACACAAATGTGAAATCTATTCACTTTAATAAGAGCAGTAAGTATGATAATAAAATGCATTTGAAAATATGAAATCAGGTTTCAGTAAATTTGACTGAGAGCTAAGTATTTCATTATAAAGAGAAGAGTGCACACCATTTCTACTTTAGTCATAAATCATTTCTGCGAGTATTAATTGACCCCAAAGGCAAGACTACTGTCTCATGCCCTTCCATCCTCCCACTCTCTGTTGACCAACAACCTCACCTTCCCACATCAATACACCTAAGTGAGAAATTTCCCCTGTAAAAGGCAGCATAGTCTGAATGGTGAATATGGTCAGGCCAACCAAGCCAAAAGAACAAATCTCCGAATATCCTATGTTTATATTACTAACATTTGTGGCCATGCATTTGGATATGCTTTGTGAAATATGTCCAGTGTTTGTCCAACCATACATGTGATGTGCAAGACCTGGGAATGAGGGAAAGGACAGCAGGGACTCAAACCCAGCATCCCTGGGTAGATTTTATCTCTTCACCTCTTGCTTCCTACACTGCCTGAGTGCTCCCAGGGGCAGTTACTCATTGACCTGCCAGATGGTTCACTCCGTTGGTAAAATGAACATAATAACAAAATTCATCTTTTCCACCAAGTGGAAATTTACCTTTTTATAGTATTTACTGATTCACTCAATACTACTCTCTGAAGAAACAATAGTTTAATATTTCAGTAAGGCAGGAATGCCCCAAGTTGCTCCATGTCTTCAAATTTAAACTGTACACAGAAACTTCTTTTCTCAGTACTCTATAGATCATTCTTCCCAGGCCTACAGTGAGTGCCACAGGCCAAATCATGGTTGGCCAAGATTCTTCCAATAACATGATAGAAAGTTGGGCTCCCCATTTCAGAACTTCCCAACCAGCATGGGTCAAGGTATGGACAAAAGTGACTGGCAATTGCTGCTGACAAAACTATTTTGCTAATACTTCCTCATTTGATTCCTAAAATAAGGTAGTTTAGTAGTATGCTAATTTTATACTACAGTAATTAAAAGTAACAAAAACATCAGTTTGATATACAAGTGATTTTTTGTACGTTATATTCTATACATAAGAAATCCTGCATGGCTCTCATTATAGAAAAACCAAGATTTTGAAAGGGCTGTATTCCCTTCTCAAGGATCTAGGCAAAACTTGTTTTCCTGCTCATTTAAATTGCTGTTAGGGCCCACTGCACCCTGGAGAAGAACAGACTTAGTTACCCAGGCGACATTCCTTTCCTGGCAGTGATAGACTGAGGCCTGCCCACCAGCCCACAGCACCCCGGAATAGAGTTGACTCGGATACCTGGTGCAATTCTGCTCTTGGCGATGGAGGACAGAGGTCTGCCCACCAGCCCACTGCACCACAGAGTGGCGCAGACTCAGCTACCCGGATGTGATTCCATTACTGGTGGCAGTGGGCTGAGGCACCCCCATGGGCCCATTGCACCCTGGAGCAGCATGGACTTCCCAACCCAGGTGCAATTCCATTCCCGGCAGTGGAGAACTGAGGCCTGCCCACCAGCCTGCTCCACCCAGGAGCCCTGCAGTGAGGAGTCAGGTACAGATCCAAGGCGCCATCACCACCAGGCAGGATAGAGGCCGGCCAAATGGCCCCAACTCCACCCTGGAGCTGTGATGTGAGGACCCAGGTCCAAGAGGAACTGGAGCCATTTCCTGTGTCCCTCCACATGGGAGGCATGCTGAGAGACCGGGCAAGAATTAAAAAAAAAAGGAATCTAGCTTCTATTTTGCCATCTACTCCTAGATCCCTCTATTTAACTCTTGCCCCACACCCTCTCCTATCTTCCTGTCAGAAGCAATACTCAGAAGTAAATGACTCTTAGGCTGCCCTATTTCTTCTACTGTACAATTATAAGAAGGTGTGCAAAGTCTCCAATGGACTTATAGCATATAGTTGGTACTGTTTTATATACACTCTTTTATCCTCTATTAGCCACTGGCATATATGAGGTTCCAGGCTATAGGTGATCTTCATAAATCTGCTAACCCTATTTCATTCTTCTTTCCCCCTACCTCACTGATGCCCCAGTGACCTCTTATCCCCAAAGGGTTCAAGGGGTACATTTATGTTCTACATGTTGTATACACATTGCTGATTATTGCTAAATTTTGGCATATGGACACAGAGGTAACTCATAACCTCAAAGTATTCAGAACAGAATTTAACAAAATTTTTTATTTTATCTACTGTGTTTAATACTGATATCGGCATTGATTGTATTATGGTAACAAACATGATGTGATTGTTCTGCTCAAATAACTCCCATGATGTGCCAGAACTGAGAACTGAAGGATCATTACAGATTTAAGGAGGACACCCCAGGAAGGTGTCACATCCATAGGGCTCCAGAAAATAGAAAGAGACCTGAAACAAACATTGCCCTGTTATCAGGCAAAGAATAGCATTAGTAACAATGAAAGAGTAGAAATGAGAAAATACAAAAAAAAACAGAAACAAAGATAATCACCCCAGGGAAATTCAGAGAAAAGGAAAAGAGGGCAAACTGAAATACAAACACCAGGACTCTTGGAGATGGGAACTAAAGCAGAACTAGTAAAATAGAAATCAGAACTCATCTCTGAGATCAAAACAGGGATACTCTCTACAGTGAAAGACATCATTAAAGAAGAGATCAGCGAGATGATAGAATTCAAGATATCAGAAGTAATGGAACCTTTCAAACAGTTTCAAGCAGTGCTCCAGGGAATTATGAAGGACAATGAAAACTTGCAAAGTAGGATGAATGAAGCAGAGAACCGAATCTCAGACCTAAAGGACAGCATAGCAGACAATGAGCAGGAAAGATATAATCTATGGAAAAGAGCAAGGGACCATGAGAAATCAATCCAACAGCTTCTAGATAACTCAAAGAAAAATAATATAAGACTGATTGGAGTCACTGAGGAAGCAGGAAACAGTATAAAACACATAAAAAAGCTATTGTCAAAGAAAACAACAGAAAAGTTCACTGGAAAAGAAATAGACATAGAGATCAATGAGGCCTATCAGACTCCAAAATGCCATGACATAAAAAATATCTACACCAGACATATAATTATCAAGGATCCAGATGTATAACAAAAGAATGAAATACTGAAAGCAGTGAGAGAAAGGAAGAAAATCACCTACAAAGGGAAGCACAGGATCACAGCAGACTTTTCAACACAAACACTCAACGCAAGGAGAGTGTGGAGAGAAGTATTTCAAGTATTGCAGGAGAACAAACTCCAACCTAGAATGCTGTATCCTGCAAAACTATCTTTCAGAATAGACGGGGAAATAAGATACTTCCATGATAAAGAAAACCTAAAAAAACTTCGCAAATGTGAAAACTGCACTCCAAAACATTCCAAAGAATATATTGGAAAAAAAAAAAAAAAACACAGAAAATTCCATACCCACGAGACCCAGGAGACTGAATTCACTGGGGCAAATAAGAAACTAAATAGAAAACGGGAAAAACAAAGAAGAAAAGAACCAAGAACAGGGAACCATGGCAGCTCTGAATATGTCCATATCAGTCATAACCATTAATGTCAATGGACTCAATGGGCCAATTAAAAGACACAGACTAGCAGATTGGATCAAGAAGCAAGATCCTACAATCTGCTGCATACAGGAAACACACCTAATTCAGAAGGAAACTCATACAGCGAAAATAAAAGGTTGGAAATCAATCTTCCACACCACAGGAAATGACAAAAAGCAGCAGTGGCTATCTTGTATGCAGATAAAATAGATTTCAAACCCAAACTGATTAAAAGAGATAAAGAAGGTCACTATATTCTAGTACAGGAACTATCCAAGAGAAAGAAATAACAATCATGAATATGTATGCACTAAACTCTAATGCAGCCAACTATATAAAACAAACATTACTAGATATGAAAAGCCAGTTAACCACAAATACAATAGTAGTAGGGGACTTTAGTACTCCACTGCCACAAATTCACAGATCAACTGGACAAAGAATCAATAAGGAAATACTAGAGCTAAATCAAACAATTGAGCAAATGGACTTATTAGATGCTTACAGCATTTTTCACCCTACAAAGCAAGAATATATCTTCTTAGCTGCTCATGGATCATTCTCCAAAATAGATCACATTCTAGTCCATAGAACAAGCTTAAGTAAATGCAAAGGAATCGAAGTTATCCCCTGTATACTATCAGACTATAGTGCCTTGAAACTGGAGCTGAATAGGAAAAGAAATTCCAAGATAATCACAGTCCGCTGGACTCACGGCACGGCGGGCCCGGGGCTGCTGGGTCCGGTCCGTCCGCCGCAAGTTCCCCGGTCCGCCGGGCTCACGGCATGGCTGGCCCGGGGCTGCTGGGTCCGGTCCGTCCGCCGCAAGTTCCCCAGTCCACCGGGCTCACGGCACGGCGGGCCCGGGGCTGCTGGGTCCGGTCCGTCCGCCGCAAGTTCCACCAAGATAATCACAAACACATGGAAATTGAACAACACTCTGTTTACCAAACAACGGGCCACAAAAGAAATTAAAGAAGAAATTAAACAGTTTCTACAACTAAACGACAACCCTAGAACAACATACAGGAATTTATGGGACACAATGAAAGTAGTTCTGCAAGGGAAATTCATAGTAGTGAATGCCTACACTCAGAAAATAGAGCAAACTGAAATAAACAATCTAATGATGAACCTCAGACAATTAGAAAAAGAGGAGCAAAACAAATCCAAAGCACATACTATACAGGAAATTATAAGGATCAGAGCAGAAACTAATGCAATGTAGACAAAGAGAACAATACAAAGAATCAATGAATCAAAGAGTTGGTTCTTTGAAAGGATAAATAAGATGGACAGACCCTTAGCCAACCTTATCAAAAAAAGCACAGAAAAGGCTCAAATCAATGCTATGGAATGAAAATGGAGAAATCAGCACAGATCCAGAAGTCCAAAAGATAATAAACACGTTCTTCGAAAATCTGTACTCCAGGAAGAATGAAAATCTAGATGATTTGGATAGATTTCTAGACACATATGAACTTTCAAAGCTGAACGAAGAGGATATAAAAATGTTGAACAACCCAATATCAATCTGGGAAATTGGAAATGGAATAAAAAAAACCTACCAACAAAGAAAAGCCCTGGTTCTGACAGCTTCACTGCTAAATTCTGCAAAACTTTTAAGGAAGAGTTAATACCAGTACTTCTCAATCTCTTTAATGAAATCAAAAGCGAAGTAGTACTCCCCAAATCATTCCTTCAGCAAACATCACCTTGATTCCAAAGACAGGGAAAGATCTCACCAAAAAGGAAAACTACAGGCCAATCTCTCTAATGAACATTGATGCAAAAATCCTCAATAAGATACTGGCAAACAGAAGACAGAGAGTTATCAAGAAAATCATACTCCCTGATCAAGCCAGATTTATCCCAGGGATGCAAGACTGGTTCAACATATGTAAATCAATCAATGTAATACACTATATTAACAGACTCAAGGACAAAAACCATATGATTATCTCAATAGATGCAGAAAAAGCATTTGACAAAATCTAACACCCATTTATGACCAAAACACTACAGATAATCAGAATTGATGGATTTAATTTCAATATAATACAAGCTATTTATGAGAAACCAACAGCCAGCATCATACTTAATGGGCAAAAAATGAAACCTTTTACACTAAAGTCAGGAATGAGGCATGGATGCCCATTGTCACCACTGTTGTTCAATATAGTGCTGGAAACATTAGCCATAGCAATCAGGCAGGACAAAGATATAAAAGGAATAAAGATAGGAAAGGAAGAAGTTAAACTGTCATTATTTGTTAATGATATGATACTCTATCTAGAGGATCCTAAAAACTCAATCAAAAGACTGCTAGATTTAAATACTAAATTTGGTAGTTTTGCTGGATACAGGGTCAATGCTTAAAACTCAACAGCCTTTGTCTACACAAACAACAGACTCACTGAAAGAGAAATTGAGAAGTCAATCCATTTCACAATAGCACCCAGAAAAATGAAATATCTAGGAAGCAACCTAACAAAAGAGGTGAAAGACCTCTACTCTGAAAACTATAGGACTCTGAAAAAATGAGATAGAAAAGGAAATCAGAAAGTGGAAAGATATCCCTTGTTCCTGGTAGGGAGAACCAACATCATCAAAATGGCTATGCTCTCACAACTACTATACAGATTCACTGCGATTCCAATAGAAATTCCAAAGGTATACTTCACAGAGCTAGAAAACATAATACAAAAATTCATCTGGAAACACAAGAAACCTAGAATAGCAAAAGCAATTCTAAGCAACCACGACATGGCAGGGGGTATTACAATCACCAATTTAAAACTCTACAATAAAGCTGCTGTAATAAAAACTGCATGGTACTGGCAACGTAACAGACTCGTGGACCAGCGGAATAGATTAGAAGACCCAGAAACAACCCCTGATACACTAGTCACTTTATCTTTGACAAAGGATGCACACATCCACAATGGAGGAAAGACAGACTCTTTAACAAATGGTGCTGGGAAAACTGGGCTGTAACCTGGCAAAAGCAAAAGCTAGACCTATCTCTTTCACAATGAACAAAACTAAATTCATAATGGATATGAAAGTTAAATATTAAAACAGAAACAATAAGCTTTCTGGAAAGCAGGTTAGGCAAAACTCTTGGAGACATTGGCTTAGGCAGAGACTTTATGAATAAAACCTCTATAGTACAAGAACTACCAGAAAGAATCAACAATTGGTATCTCATCCTACTGAGAAGCTTCTGCACAGCAAAAGAAATCATTGGCACTGCTAAAAGAAAAGAAAACCATCAGCATGGGAAAAAATCTTTACTAGCTGTTTATCAGACAAAGGGCTATTATCTACAATATATAAAGAACTCAAATAGATCAGCCTTCCCAAGTTTAAAGACCCAATTCAAAAATGGGCATCTGAAATAAAGAGACACTTCTCAGAGGCAGAAGCCAAAACAGCCAAGAAGCATATGAAGAAATTTTCCACATCACTGGTCATTCAAGAGATGCAAATGAAAACAACATTGAGATTTCATTTCACTCCACAAAGCATGGCCGCCATTACAAAATCAACCCACAATAAATGCTGGCATGGCTGTGGGGAGAAAGGAACCCTTTCTCCACTGTTGGTGGGATTGCAGACTTGTGCAACCATTGTGGAGATCCGTGTAGAGATTTCTCAAAAACTAGGACTAGGGGTCCCGTTTGACGCTGCTATCCCCCTGGTAGTAATATACCCAAAAGAATTTTTAAAATCACATTGGAAAGACAGATGTACACCATTGTTGGCAGCAGCTCAGTTCATGATAGTTCAATCTTTGAAACAACCCAAATGCCCATCAACTGGTGACTGGATAAAGAAGATGTGTTTTTGTTTGTTTGTTTGTTTGTTTTTTATAAAATGGTGTGTTATTCTCCCATAAAGAATGGCAAGGTCGATTCCTTTATGTGCAAATGGAGACACCTGGAGGATATACTAATAAGTGAAATAAATAGATCATACATGGACAAATACCGTATCTTCTCTTTTATATGAACACCTCTGGATGCAAATGAGCTCTAGAAAGTATGACAGTTTTTTTAATTGAATTATTTATTGGTACAATTTATATACATCTCAAAATCACATATAACTTTGGGAAATTTGTACCAGTATATGCCACAAGTTAATTCTCATTTTTACCCATATCCCTACCCACTCCCCCCTCCTCCCCCCTTTATACATGCTCTTTTATTTTCTTTCTGTATCATATTTATTCCTTCTCCTCATCACATTCCCACACCATTTCTTATAGAAATATTCCACTCTATAAAAGCTGAGTATGACAGTTTTTATAGAATGGGAAATATCCATAGGAAATTTGGTGTGGGAATGTAATAAAGGGAAAGAATAAATATGATTCAGAAAGAAAATAAAAGAGTTTTGGGCCAGAGGATTAGCTCAGTGGTTCCGGCGCCTGCCTCGCAAGCGCAAGGTCCTGAGTTTGATTCCCAGAAACCACATACAATGCTGGGTGTGGAGACTCATGCCCACCAGCAGTCAATATCACATACCACAGTGCCGGGCATGGTGCCTCACACCTGTAATCCCAGCACTCGGAAGGCAGAGGCAGGAGGATTCCTGAGTTCCAGGCTTACCTGGGCTACATAGTGAGCTCAGTGCCAGCCCGAACTACAAAGCGAGACCCTGTCTCAAAAAAAAAAAAAAAAAAAAAAAAAAAAAAAAAAAAAAAAAAAAAAAAAAAAAAAAAAAAAAAAAGAGTGTGTATAAAGGGATGGGGGAGGTGTGTGTGGGTAGGGATATGGGTAAAAATGAGAATTAACTTGTGTAATATACTGGTACAAATTCCCCAGTGTTATATGTGATTGTGAGATGTACATAAATTGTACCAATAAAGAATTCAATTAAAATATAAAAATAAATAAATAATTTTTTGTTAGGGTTCAGTTCTTTTCTGTTACATGGCCACAGTTTCACACCCAGGCTGGCTGTCTGTTGAAGCCTATTTCCAGGACTATAGACAGATTATAGTACAAGACTGAGGGACCCTTTCTCCCATTTTCAAAGCCAGCAACCATGCTTAAGTCTCTTTCTCATCTCAAATCTCTCCTTCCTGTTTTTCCATTCTTAAATCTCTTGGACTGACTTTTCTATCTTCCTCTACCATAGGCCCATGAGATTATATCAAGATCACACAGTTAATGAAGGTCAGGATTCCAATTTAAGGTTAGTTTCATTAGCAATTATTTAATATCTTCAACCTTCATTTATGTTGCCATGTCATGTAATATAGCCATAGGTATAACCTGGGGCTGAAGAAGGTATAAACCAGAAGGACCAAAATTCTACATAAGTGCGGCAGGTAGGATGCTACCTGGGAATGGATGGAGGAAATTCTAGGAATATCTTTCTTGGACACAGATTTCCATAGATTAATAAATCATGTAGAGAAACACTAAATCTCATGAACCAAAATGTAAATAGCTTATTGCAATGTCAGCTTTGGTTCAGTTTGTTAGTATGCTTATAAGACTACAGCAAAGTTGAAGTTGACCAAAGTGGGCAAATCTGGATGTGATTGATTATAACATGAGGCACAGAATGTGTGACTCTTATATCTGCTGCTCCAGACAAGTTATCCCTGTTTGGTAGAATGACACTTCTGTGTCTCCTCAGGCCTCTAGATGAGAATGAGGGTTTGCAAGTGAGATAAAGCACAACTCAGCTCCAGGGGACCTACCAGCTGGTAACACAACCTCCCATGTCTCTGCTCTTGAGAAGGCTGTTCTCCCACCTCTGCCCTGCTGGGACAGCAGGGTCCACCCCCATGTGGAGAAGGAAACAAAGCCAGGCTCATCATTCATCCTACAAGTGGTGGTGTGTCCTAGTTGTAAGGCACAAGTCACAGATTCTAGAAATGAATTATGAACTGTAGTTCATAATGGTAGAGTTGCTATACAATAATATATTATCCAGCTATAAAATGAGAGTAATTTTTTCATATGTTAGAGCATTAATGAACCTTAAGGACATTACACTAAATGTGATAGAAAGAAAAATATAGTATGATTCAATTTATATGAGGGATCCAAGCTAGTTCATCTTCTAAAAACACAAAGCAAGTGGAATCATGGCTGTGTGACAGTGGAAAGAGTGAGAAGTTTGATTTCCTATTTTTCTAGAGAACATTTTCACAATAATGTGAATAATCTTCTGAACTAAATATTAATGATAGTTTTACAATGTATTTTCTACAATATTTTAAAAAGTAAAAAGGGAAAGTATTAGCTCTTAATCATACAATATGTAAATTCAGTTTTCCTCCTCAGATTTCAATGAAATAACTTCACAGTTCTAAAAGGAAAGACATATGGTCCATTCAGCAAATTTGTGTGCTGCATCACGAATAGAAAGTACTACAATATAAGCTCTTCATGATTCTTTCCCTTAGCAGCAGGTATATTATTTGGAATATATGAGGTGCTTGGTGTGGATCTGTCTAATAAAAGAGTGAATAAGCAGATTGAGGAGTGAGTAGTTTAAGGGAAAATACAAGACAGTCTGAACAGCTGTGTCCATAGTACACCTGGGGCTGGAGCAAATTTACATAAAGGAAGTTTCTAGAAAAACTATGGAGCCATTTTGAAGAAAATGAGCCACATAAATTCATGGTGTGGTAGGTTAAGGATGTGTTCCTGGGAATAAATAAAGAAGAGTGAGTCACAGCAGGGAACCTACACAGATTACAGAACTGTTAGAGAAGGAACCGCTGGTTCCTAGAAGATCACGGAAGAAGCAAGACGAAAGGGATGACAAGAGAATAATAAAGGCAGGATTAGAACAGACTACATTATGCAAGTTGGAGGAAGCATCTCTCCATCACAAAGGAGTCAACTGGGAAGAACAGTGTGGAATATGGAGAGACAATGACCACAAGGACATGAAGGAATTTCAGATCAATGTAGTGAGTCAAAATAATTATTTTGCTGAACAAGATAACATAAAGGGAACTTAAAGAAAAAGTAGCAGATAGCAATTTGATTAAAACTATGGTTCTCAAATCAGTTCTTTTTAGAAAGAACTAAGAACTCTGTTTATGAAATCAGTACAGTTCCTCTCTCTGTTTTCCTTTTTCTCCCCCTCTTTCCTTCTCCCTTCCTCTCTCTCCCTCCCTCCCTCCTCTCACCCTCTCACCTCTCTGTGATAGATAGGGAGACATTCTTTCATGGTCATTGAATGGCCCTCAAACCCTCAAATGGACTACAAGATAAGTTGAAGGACGTTCTCAGTGTTTTTATCATAAGGGACCAAATAATATTCCTTTTATTGGCTGCCTGTTTCTAAATAAATTGATACTTGACCCAGGAGATAAAGAACAGAATGTCAGTCTTAGATCTAATAAAGTTGTATCTGGAGAAAGCAGTCTTGGCATGTTAGCAATACCAGAATTAATATACTTACCTCTTTAGGCCATTTTGCCTATTCAAAGGAAACCCGAGCAAATAAGGAGTAAAATGGAGTGCTGGCCTCTAGTGGCAAAGAGAAGACAGAGATAACTGACATGACCGTGTCCTCCCCATCACTATGGAGTATAACAAAAATGAAACAAGCAGAAATTTAAAAAGTCCCTTCTTAATGAATCTAAAGGAGCTAATATTTTACTTGTCAAATAAAAGGACTTTTCTGGGAAACAAATGATTCAATAATCAGGCCAGACGAAACACAATGGGAACCTCAAATAAAAAGATTTATAAGTGATGTACACAAATACACACTCTCATCTCCTGCACACTATAGAAGTTGTACTCACGGTGATTATGTTGATCACCAGTGCTGAAGTGAATATTTGCACAAATTAGCACTGAACTGAGCAAGGTCAAAGTTCTTTGCTCTTACCAGATAAAGCAGGTGAGGAAGGGAGAATGACTTAAGCACTTAATATTTGAAATCACTTCTTTATTTGTGAATTTGATTGCTAACTTTCTGTGTGAGTCTCTGTCCACAATGAAAACCAAATGGAGGTAGGGCCTCTGCTCAGCAATGAATCTCAGTGCCTACAAACCAGATGTAATAGACACACATGCTCAGCAGGTACCGGTTCACTAAACAGATACTAAAGTAATAGTCAGGCATCAGATCCTACCTTACGTAGAAACTTGCATGTGTCATTAATAGATCTTTGAGACAGCAATGTTTATTTCAATTGCTTATAAAACCATCTCAGTGTGTTTTATTAGGCAAAATGCATTGATATCACTATTATTTTATATACTGTCTGATATCTGGGAAGTTTGCAACACAGACCTTTCCTTCCTTATTTTCTAAAATTGGGGTAGGACAAGAGAAGGTAGAGTGTTTATGAGTCCTCATAGCTGTATCATTCTGACGGATCAAAATCTACATTAGAATCATAATAATCTCCCTGAGGTTTCTTTACTAACTTGCCCTTTGAAACAGAATGCTGAGGACTAAAGTTGAGCACATTGGAAAGTCCACAGATACTCATTTGTTACTTATGTGCTGATAATGGAGACATTCAACAAAGGGTCCAATTCCCAGTGATTAAATTTATCTGGCAATTCATCTGTAGAGCTAACTCTTTTGCAAATCTGTCTTATGGTTCACTCCCTAATAAAGTGTCAGACAACAAAAGAAGAAAATTTATTTTTGAAGTGCATAGCAAAGGTATGGTTAGTCTTTGTAAAGTGATGCACTGTTGAATGATTTACTTACAAAGCAACGTTGACATTTTAAAAACAGATAAAATTCAATAAGCTATTTATTGAATTATTTCTTAAGATCTCCTGAGATGCTCATATTTCAAATGTCAAACACACTGGGCAAATTCCCCTAAGTAGAAGTAAATGCTCCTTTAACCCAGTGAACATCATAGTTACATATTTATCATATTTCTGAATAAATACCATCTTTATTCTTTCAGCTTAACTCAAATTTATGATGAAGTCAATAATTTAACATACTTGGAGCATCTTTGCATGCAGAAAAATTATACACTCTATGTAGACATAAATAAGAAGAGTAGGGAGGGCAAGTGTGGGAGGAATGATATATCTGGCTTCTTTGGACTTGATTTTGGAAAAAGCTACAATCACTGTTTTTTTTTTCCTAAGTGACAATTCTTAATGTTTGTGATATAGATAGGAAAACAGGAGATGCCAGCAACAACCCTGCCACCTTTGGCATGCCACTGGCAACATCCCTGCCACACTGTTCTTTGTAGAACCCTACCTGTCGGGACACCTATCACAGACTTGTTTGGTTCAGTGGCTGTCTTTCTCTCCACTACAAGAACAGATTCGGCATCCTTGACAATCTCCAGAAAAGATCTTCTCCTGCTTCCTAGTTCCCAAGGCAAGCAGAGAGCCTCACCCCACACCTTAGCTGACAGAATCGTGTCCATCACGGTCTTCAGGCTGCTTCTTCTGTCTTTTGCCTCATTTACATTGTACTTAGAGCATGTTCTTACTTCTTTGACCTAAGACCTTAACACTCAGGGCAGATAAAGGCCAAGGCAAGAGGTGATAATTGACTCTAAAAGATAAATATGCCATTGAGAAGTTCTTCTGCATAAGCACAGAGAAGTTAGAAGTTAGAGATATCTATACAGATATTTTATTTTCTATGTTAAATTTAGGGTACAATAAATTGGGTCTAGCCATTGACTCTAAAGAAGAAACACAGGCATCTAGAACCCATAAGTATACAGGTGAAGTGACATTGTATTTCATCAAAATTTCTACAGTGACATCTGTTTAGGCAACAGAGTTAAAGAATTAGAAATAATAGCCAGAACTTTTATCATCTACATCTTTATTTTAAGATCATTTTCCCTAAATATCATATGTTCCAAATATGTTATATTTGGAAGTGTATTATTAGTAATTTGTGATCCTTAAGCATACAGATACTATTAAAGAAATATAAAAATCTATTGATAGCAATAAAATTTGTTCTGTCTGAGACAAATATTGACTGACAACTGTGATGGCAGAGAGGTAGCTCAGGTCTATCTAGTACTTGAAATGAAAAATGGCCACAATGAAGTTAATAGATTATATAAATACATTCACAGTCTGTTAAAGAATTTTTCCCTATGTTCTTGTTTCTTTTAAAATATTGTAAGTTATATTTTGTGCTAAAGGATCTAATTTCATTTCCTACTATACCATAGGGGAAAAATTTAACTGATGGTATAAATCAACATCTGTTTAAGTGAACATTCCACATAAAGCAATATTGTTATGTGTACACTGGGTGTACTAAGAAAATATGAGATGATAATAGCTTTAGAGAATGTTCTAATTTGGTTAAACTGAAAATATTGATTTACATACATAGCCAAAACAAGTAATAATATATTTTAGTGATTGTTTTCATTATTTTTAATTATTCATTTAAACAGTATTAATTAGTTAACTGACATTCAGTACTAACATTTTCATCCAAATTAAGTTTTAACCTCAAAATGTGATGATTAGTATGAAATTTAAACTTGACTGGCTTTGGGATCTGCCCCAGGATTGGTGGACACACTGGTAGGGATGACTGTGAGTCTTGGATATGTGGCATTGGGGAGCTCTGTGTGTGGTCCTGTTCCTTCTTCACTGCACTGTCCCTGCTCTGCTTACTCAGCACCCATGAGCTGAGCAGCTTTACTTTGTCATGAGCATTTCACCATGATACTTCTGCACTGGGAGACATTGGCTCTGTCCTGAATTCTCCTGAAACAGTGAAATAAATGAGACCTTTTCTTCTTTGAAACTGTGGGTGTCAGATGTGTCTCAACTACCAGAAGGCTGACAGAAAACAAATGAGTGACTTACTACAATGACATATATTGACAGTTATGTGTTTTGTCTTATTCTAATTTCCATTCTCTGTGTGTGTATGTGTGTGTGTGTAAAGATATCCTCTGCTTTTAAAAGGAAAAGAACCGCAATGATCAGAGGGTTTGCATGTAGGTATTAGAGCATGAGCTGATTCATAGTTAGGCCTTACCAGCCAATTTGTACACATAAGAAGAAACAATTGTGTTTGCTCCTAAATAAATACAGTTATATGTATTGTAACCATTATACAAATTAGCAAAATATCACATAATTCATGAATTATGAGGGCAAAAAGAAGGACATTTCTAATTAAAGTATGAACTCACTGGGAGGACTAAACAAGGCAAGACACTGTGAAACTGGTCTTGGGGACAAGATGAATCTTAAGTTTAGAGGAAAAAAAATCAGAAGAGAGTAAAAACCACCCCCTTCTAAATTTAGTTTACAAAAGTATATAGGTAGTTATTCTTTTGAAAATTAAAATTGAGTAGAAATTCTTATTACATTGATTTGATTATACATTGATTATGAACATTGAATTATGATATTATACCTCATAACTACCTATAAGTATTATGCTTCATTAAAACATAATAATAGAATTTGAAATCATAAGTCAAAGAACTCAAATGGGTAGACAGTTGAGGCACTAAAACCACTCAGGCCTACTCTAAGCAATGGCTCAAGTGTATATTCAAAGATTGTAAGTAGTTCCATTTCTCCATGTAATGCAAGTAGATATTTAAATACATATGCTGCTCATTTCAGTTTGACTTTTCTAGCGCACAGGCTCCATATGACAACGTGCATACAGCTTGCAGAAATACATGTGTGTGTTTTTTTCTCATTATCACATACAGGACAGAAGCAGGGTAGACTTTGTTCTGTGAAAAGATAAGAGGCATCTGAGGGAAAGGGTATAATATGTGCAAGAGTAGACTGAGTGCAATGGTGTAAGGAAACTAGAGAGTAAAATGGGGCTAGAATAAAATGCTAAAGGTTTTAGGAACAGTAGGTCAGCAAATAATATGTTATGGGCAAATCAGACGTTTGTGCAAGGATTTTCTTTTTTCAACAAAAAGGGAGTAAAAAGCAACTAAATGTTCATGAGCGTGTGGAAAAGAGAGTTTGGGAAGCACAGACATGTATGGACCATGCTTTAGGAAGTGAGCTCTAAAAAGTAGTGGAACATTGATGATACTGTAGATACAGAAGTCAGACAGATGCATGATGGGGGTCTGTTGCCAACTGGACGGCAGGAGGAGGGGACTGCAGTGGGAAGGATGATGCTACTTAAAGGAGAGAGGCAGACTGAGGCATCCCTATTGGTCATGACAAAGTAAACATTATGAAAGAGAAACAGGGACATCCTGAGTGACAGAATGGAGATCATTAGAGGGTATAAAAAGGACAAAATGATGTTAAAGGAGGCTAGAAAGAAAACTAAAAAAAGTCAAGTTTTGCTGAATTACTGGTTGGAGAAAGCCTTCGGAAAGAAAGATGAAAAATGTTTGTACAAGATACGTTTGGAGAGGAAGTCTAAAAAGTGGGAAAGCTGAGGCTACCACTGGTTACTGACAAATCAAATGATGAACATTAGATTCAAAATGCCCTTGGCTTTCACCAATACAGAAAATAGTGACTGAAGAGTCACTGCAGCCTGAGGAAATAGAACAAGATCCTGCCAACAGCTCCCTTGAGAAGCTTAGCTGTAGGGAAAGTAGAAAGAGTGGTAAGTGAGGAAGTAATATGAAAGCCATGAGAATTTCATATTATATCAGGCCACATTTGAGTCTCTAAAGGCTCAAACTGAGAGGAGACAACTGAGATACAACTAAAGAGGATTGCTTGTGAAAGGAACCCACACCCATCTCCCAGGAGGATCTGTCTTCCTTGTGAGACAGGGGATTTTCTCTATTTATATTATCTGGGATAGAAAGGAAGAATAGGAACTGGAAGGCAAGGAGAATACCATCTGAAGGCTTTTTTTTTTTTGCACTGAAAGCAACTACACTGCATCCTTGGTGTGTAGTAAGAAGAACTGTAGATTTGGAGAAGTACGGAGAAGCTGTACACTTAGAAATGTAGGTCAGCAGGAATGAGATTCCAGCTGAGGCTAGGGAATACTAAGTTACAATAACACCACAAGATCAGAGAATTTTATTAGGCAATGATCTGCTGTTTGAATAGAGAAGATAGGAATGTATATTGTTGAGTTCCCTTGAGGTTAGAGCTGTACATGTGGGTGGGGAGAAAAGCAGAAGGGGACAACAGAAGTGAGGATATGGACAAGAGAGTGACCTAAATACAAAGATGCAGAATGAAAGCTAGGTAAAGGCGGATAATAAGAGGACCAACAGACATAAAATTGTGGAGTTAATGGATTAGAATTTGTAATGAAGGGAAAAGTTGTTGCAGCAGTAGTATTTGATAGGATAACTGAAATCAAGAAGGTATGATTGCATTCAATTCAAAATTTCAGAGGTGGTTTATTTCTAATGATGACATAGCATAAAACATGACTCTGGAAGGTGGATGGATACAGTACAGTTATAAATGAATCATTGAAAGTAATGTAGTATAGGAATAAAGAGGTTTGGGCTGGGAATTTAGCTCAAGTAGTACTGTACCTACCCTGGAAGCACAAGGACCCAAGTTCAATTCCCAGTACTGAAAAAAAAAAAAAAAAGAATAGAGAGGTTAACAAGGGAAGTTATTTGTGGATGTTGAAGTCATCTAGATGCTAGAAAGAGTTTGGATGGAAAAGCAAAGAAATAACATTTAAATGAATAAAGGCTGTGAACATGAGTTGTTATAAGTGAGAGGAATCGTATACAAATGACAGTAAGTCTCAAAGAAGTAGAATCATTTTTAACTAACTTTTTCAGAAGAAAATGATACATAATGTCTTGAAAATGAGTCTAGTAAGAACAGGAATATGGGGTGAGAATGGTGAGTGCAAAGACAATATTTAAGGCTGCCAGAATATGAGAAAAGAAAATCAGCTCTCTTGATTACAGGCTGATTGCAGGAAGTGTCAGAGAACAGCTGACTTAAAGGCAAGAAGGGGGTGTGAAGGCACAGAGAAGACAAAAATGATGTCATTTCTAAGGATGTGCAGACATTAGATGATTGAAGAATGAGAGTTATTTGTTCAAGAATAGACATTAGTAAATGGGAGTTTTCTAGAATTCAAACTAAGTATGCCTCCCTCCAAAGTTGGACCATGATACTTATTAGATACAAAATTCACTTGAGTTAGTGAATTGTATGTTGAGTGGGAGAAAATGAGCTCTCAAAATTATTTCATTCATCTCTTTTATTCTTGATAATTTCAAGACTATTAGGATTGTTATAACAAAATATAACAAGAAAGAGAACAGCTATGCACCTCAAAAAATGCAGGTTTTAGGAGCTCCACTTAACTTCAGAAATTCAGTGTGAATGTAAAAACTCAGGTGAGTCTTTGGGGCTGGCAGAAATATTACATCAACTGAGACTAAAATGTT